>VIAB01005311.1:45639-59320 GCA_009801035.1 Oophaga pumilio | reverse complement strand
AGACGTTCTTCTCATGGTGTAAAGATAACGGTCGGTCTCCTTTGCTGTTTTCCACCGTTGACATTTTTGAGTTCCTTCAGGCAGGCTTAGACTCTGGCCTAGCGATGGCCTCTCTCAAAGATCAAATTTCGGCTCCTTCCGTCCCGTTACAACAACGGATAGCTTCCAAGCCGCAGGTTAAGACATTCATCCAAGGCGTGTCCCATCTTGTCCCTCCATATAAGATGCCCTTGGAACCTTGGGATCTTAATTTGGTCCTCAGTGCCTTACAAGAGAATCCCTTCGAGCCCATGCTTGAGGTTCCTCTCTCTCTTCTTTCGTGGAAAGTTGCCTTTCTTGTGGCAATAACGTCCATCAGACGGGTCTCGGAACTGGCAGCTTTGTCTTGCAAACCTCCTTTTTTGATTTTCCACCAAGACAAGGTGGTACTCCGGACGTCTCCGGATTTTTTGCCTAAGGTCGTCTCGGTTTTTCATCTGAATGAAGACATAGTTCTGCCTTCATTCTGTCCGGCCCCGGTCCATCGTACTGAGAAAGCTCTTCACACTTTGGACCTGGTCAGGACCCTCAGGAGGTACATCTCCAGAACAGCGCCTTTCCGTAAATCAGATACCCTGTTTGTGCTTCCGGAGGGACCCAGGAAAGGTCTGCCTGCTTCTAAGAGCACGATTGCCAGATGGATTCATTCAGCGATCCAAAAAGCTTACCGTGTCAAAGGTCAGCCTATCCCGGCGGGGATTAAGGCTCACTCCACTCGATCAGTGGGGGCTTCCTGGGCCATTCGGCACCAGGCTTCCGCTCAGCAAGTGTGCAGGGCTGCGACTTGGTCCAGTCTTCACACGTTTGCTAAGCATTACAACATTCATACTTTAGCCTCTTCAGATGCGGCCCTTGGCAGACAAATTCTGCAATCGGCAGTTTTGCATCTGTAAGTCTGCCTTCTAGTCTACTAGTCTTTAAGGCATTGGGTGCGTGAGGTCTCACACGTTGTGATGTTTTCCCACCCAGGGACTGCTTTAGGACGTCCCATGGTCTGTGTCCCCAAATGAAGCGATGGAGAAACAGGGATTTTTGTGAGTACTCACCGTAAAATCCTTTTCTCCGAGACGCTCATTGGGGACACAGCACCCACCCTGTTTGGCCATTTGGCTTGTAGTTATTCTTGGTTTTGGCATATTGCACTTATGTTTATGAGCTCCTACTGCTTTGGCACCGAACTGGTTCAGAACAGAGCCAGCAGAGGGTGTATACTGCAAATTGGAGGAGTTAACTTTTTTTGTGTATTTGCTTAGTGTCCTCCTAGTGGCAGCAGCATAACACCATGGTCTGTGTCCCCCAATGACCGTCTCGGAGAAAAGGATCTTACAGTGAGTACTCACAAAAATCCCTGTTTTAAAATTGCATTCCCCTTTCTGTACAAACTATTTTTTATATATTGGACACATTTTTTTTTTCAACAGGGCGGGGCTAGAAACAGCAATTCAAACTGGTTTTGTTTTTTTGTTTTTTTTCATTGATTTTACACTGAACCCTCCCAATAAGGTCTTAAAAAAACTTTTGGGAAGGGCATTTGAACACATTAATACATTCTATTACATCATAATAATTCATTCTGTTCCCCCAGTTACAGGGGAAATGCAGCCTCATGCCTGAGTCTCCTAGGACTAAGCTGCTGCTCTCTACCTACACCAAGCGATCACATGATCACTGAGTTCAGAAGCGGAAACACTGTTAGTGCTTCCTTATCTGTATACACAAGTGCTGGTGCAGTGTTGTGTATACAGAGGTAGAGAAGCTAAACATGATAATAAACCTTGTTTGCCTTCTGTATGGGTAGTGTGACTGTGTCTTACAGCCGACTCCCTCCAAAAAGAAACGCAATTGACTGCAAGCTGCTTACTGTGTTTTAATGTTTTAAAATGTCAGTGCAGAGTAAAGTGTGGACCGCCCAGACTTTTTTAGTATATGGGCAGGCCAGAAGTAGTTAAACCATTTCATATCTTGTCTGAAACTGATCTGTGCAGTAAAGTAATGACCGATGCCTAAGTATCTGGTATAACTTCTGTTCCTGTAAGACATTATTTTAATAGTGCTGGTAAATCTCACTACAGAGCTCAGATTTGGCAGTGAAGCAGAAGACTGAGTTAAACAGTCGCTTGGAAGAGAAAACCAATCAGATGGCTGCCACGATCAAACAGCTGGAGCAGAGGTAACATACATGGAGTGGTCTGCTCATGCTTTATATCATAGATCTTGATAGAAGAGTGTTAAACGGTTGTCAAGGAAGAGCTATTTTTCCTTAAGTGCAGGAAACGAATAAAGGGAACATTTCTTTTCTCATTTTTTCTTCAAACAATTTGACGCAGCAGTAGAATATTTTGATTTTTGTTTCAATTGAACTGTAAACTACATGGTCACCCTTTTAACACTATGTTGCTCTGCCTCCTATATACTTTGCTGACTAATTCTACAATATATGTTTAGGCCCAGCTCGCACTTACGGTCTGACATTCCATGTGTGTTCCATTTTAGGTACAGACAAATGAAATTCACGGCAAAAATGGATCCGTTTGCATGAGTTATGCAACAGAAGCAGAGGCCCTCATTAAACTCATTAAATATTATGGAGCCCTTCTGGGTTCGTTCACGTGTCAGATTTCTGAGAAAAAAGTGCAGCATGCGAGACCCAACGGATCCGTTTGTCTGTTCCTAAAATAGAAGAGACAAAACGCGAGTGTGAACCCAGCGTGATGGGGTTGAGGCTCTGTTTCTGTGATACTGGGCTACAGATATATAGTTTAGTGCACTAGTGGGAGATTACTGCATTTAATGCGTATATTAAAGGGAATCTGTCACCTCATTTTCGCCCTATGAGATAGGGCCACCGGCATCAGGGGCTTATCTACAGCATTCTGGAATTCTGTAGATACGCCACCGATGTTACCTGAAAGTGAAGAAAAACGAGTTATATTATACTCACCCAGGGGCGTTCCGCCGTCCGTTCGGGTCAGATGGGTGTCGCGGTCCGGTCTGGGGCCTCCCATCTTGTGACAAAGCCGGCGTCTTCTTTCTGTCCCGTCGCGGCTCCTGCGCAGGAGCACTGCTCTGCCCTGGTGAGGGCAGAGTAAAGTACTGCAGTGCGCAGGCGCTGGACCTCTCTGACCTTTCCCGGCGCCTGCGCACTGCAGTACTCTGCTCTGCCCTTACCAGGGCAGAGCAGTGCGCCTGCGCAGGAGCCGCGACGGGACAGAAAGAAGACGCCGGCTTCGTCACAAGATGGGAGGCCACAGACCTGACTGCAACGCCCATCTGACCCGAATGGACGGCGGAGAGCCCCTGGGTGAGTATAATATAACTCGTTTTTCTTCACTTTCAGGTAACATCGGGGGCGTATCTACAGAATTCCAGAATGCTGTAGATAAGCCCCTGATGCCGGTGGCCCTATCTCATAGGGCGAAAATGATGTGACAGATTCCCTTTAAACCATATAGGTAAATAATATATAGTAAGGTGTTACGCTCACTCTATTGGAAACAAAGTAAAGCTCTAGCACCAAAAGCTTTCTAAAGTGATGTATCATGAAATTAGTTGGGAAAAATGTTGTAATTCCATGGGACTGATGGAGATGGCCAAGTGCAGCCCACTGCCTTCAATAGTCCCATAGTGATTAGCGTCCCAGCACTCATTCTCGAGATCCTGTCCTATGGTTTTTGAAATCTGCAGTATATAAACCTGTCACAGAATTTTGCTACTCATTTTAACTCCTTCCTCTGTAGCAGGAGTGAAATTTGCAATGAATCCATATTAAAACCTGCAGCAAAATGTGCATGCTGATTTTTCTGTAGACTTCTTGCAGATTTTTGGTGAAAAAGTGGGAAAGTACAACCCATGTGGAACTAGCCTTAGGGTGAACATTCACAAAATTGTGTGCTTTGATGTACTAGTTAAATGGGTTGTACACCTTTTTGAAGCAATTTCTTTTTTTTTTTTCTTAAATGCATGTATTTTGGGATAAGAATAATTTTTTCAATTAGATTTACTGTAATAAAAAAAAAAAATGTTGCACAGTTAGCCTTGCATAAGCCTCTGCATTGCAAGTTTATTGCTGGCTACTAGTGATGAGTGATCGTGCAGGGATAACGTGTTATCTGAGCATGCTCAGGTGCAACCCGAGTGTCTTCGGCATGCTTGAATAATGTGTTCAAGTCGTCGTGGCTGCGTGTCTCACAGCTGTTTGATAGTCGCAACACATGCAGTGATTGCCTGTTTGTTAGCAGTGAGACATGCAGGTGCGGAGACTTGGACATATTATTCGAGCACAACGAAGACACTTGGTTATCACCTTATCCGAGCATGTTAACTCATTCTGTAGCCACTAGTGATGAGCTAAAGTTAAATGTGCAGGAAAAAAGGAGTCTGTAAAAGCCAAAATAACGCACGATTTTTAATGAAATTGCAACAATGATTTTTAGCCCCAAATACATGCCTTTAAGCAAAATAAAATAAAGTTGTCCACAGTTAGGCAACACAGTTTAGTATAGTTTTTGTGCAAATATTTTTGTAGTATAAAAACCTATACAAATCATTAATTATGGTAATGATTGATCAATTGAATATTAAATGGATTATGTAGCTGGAAATATCTACTTGTAGAAAACCATTTGTCCTATACGTGTAATATTCTTAATACTAGCTCTTCATCCATATCAGTATTGATACCATTGCTCCTTAGGATTTTGTAAGAGGAGAGTGCTGAATTCACCTTTGGTTCTATCATGGTGCCAGACTCTGCTAATAAATCCTGGAACAGCAATCGATACACAAATCTGATACGTTCGCTTTATTTTAGTTGTACTGTATATCTGTATGAATTTCCTAATTGAGCTTTTTCTTTTGATGTTCTCTGTTTTATTAATCATTTACCCTAAAATCTCCTTTAACGTTTTGGTTTTCGTTGTTAAATTAACAAACTAGTGAAAAGAATTTGGTGAAACAGGCAAAAACCTTAAGTAGTACAGCCAGTAAACTGTTACAGAAGCAGCACTAGGTGGCTAACACAAGGCGCCTTGCCAGTACTAACAGAGGAACTTGGTAGCAGGAGGAAGCAAGAAAACTCTGCCTTGTTACAAGCTACTACATAGATGTTAAATGTTGCCTAATGTTCATTTGAAAACCGCTGCATTTTGAAGCCATGGCTCCTCCGTTCTGTTATCCTTTCTTTCTCCCACCCTCTCACTATAGACGAAATCTTTGTTAGACCCCACAAAAATTTGCCAAATAAACTTTTTAAAACCATGTCTTTGTGATGCCTCCTCAACTGTCTAAATATTACTGGGGATACCATCACTAGAACCCACAGTGATCAATAGAACAGGGATCCTTAAAGTGATCCTGATATCTGATACATGCTTCCCGATCCAGGGACACTGGCTGTATGATCTAAACACTGCAGCATTTCAGAAAAGAACATACATTAGAGGCTGACCGAGACCGAGCTGTAGACTCGTCAGACAGGCAGGTTCCCAAAGTTTCTCCCTACATACGTGTATAGGGAGAGACCTGTCAATCTAGGTCAATGGGCGGGGAAAAGACTAGGTCAATGGGCGGGGAACCTGTATGTCGGACTAGTTTCTAGTGCAGCTCAGTCCCGGGCAGCTCTTAAGATATGTTTTGTTGGTTTCTTTTGTTTTTTTTTGTCTGAAATAATGCAGTGTATGAGTCATAAAAACCTGACTGCGGTCATACAGCCAGTGCCTGATACATGCCATCTGTGCTTCAGGCAGTATATATAGGCTGTCAGGTTCACTTTAAGGAAGCACTCACACTAAATCTTTTATTGCCGAAACCCATATATGTAGTGTACTGTAAGTGTAGTACTATACTCTCCTATCTGCATCTTCCCCAGTTTCCAGCACTGCTTCGGGCATCTTCTGGGTCACATGATGGCTATTGGGACTTACCAGATCACTTTGAGCTCTGTAAAGTGGCTTTTACAATGTACCGTATTTTTCGGACCATAAGGCTACTTTCACACTTGCGTTTTTTTGCGCAGCGCATCTTGCGCTATCGGACGCATGCGCAATGTTCCCCTATCTTTAACATGGCGGGCGCAGGGTCTAGCGCTTGCACGCGTTCATGTGCGTTTGTCGTGCGCTGCGCATTTTCCCGGTGTGCGCCCATACGCGCTAGACGCTACATGTTGCATTTTTTTTTTCGGTACCGCTTTAAAAAAACGCGTGCGCATGCTATGCGCAAAAAATAACATTGCAGTCTATGGGGGCGCTGGCGTGCGCATGGCTTTGCGCTTGTCAGCGCTTTTGCACGCACGCGATTTTTCTGTAAATAATGGAGCCAGAGATGATGGAGACAGACAGAGATGATGGAGACAGACAGAGATGATGGAGACAGACAGAGATGATGGAGACAGACAGAGATGATGGAGACAGACAGAGATGATGGAGACAGACAGAGATGATGGAGACAGACAGAGATGATGGAGACAGACAGAGATGATGGAGATGTGACACATAGACAATGCATGCGCCAAAAAAAACGCAAACGCATGCAAAAACGCATGAAATCGCAGACAAACGCTGCGTTTTTTTGTCGAAATGCGCATGCTGATGCCAATAAAAATCGCAGCGTTTACAAGCGTTTGCATGCGTTTTTTTAATGCGCTTCATGTGCGCTCGAAACGCAGCGCAAAAAAACGCAAGTGTGAAAGTAGCCTAAGACACACTTTTTTTCCTCCAAATTTGGGAGGAAAGTGTGGGTGCGTCTTATGGTCGGAATGTAACGTGGGGAGGGGGGCAGGGGGCAGCGGTGGAGTGGGATAGCAGGAGGCAGGAAA
Source organism: Oophaga pumilio (assembly GCA_009801035.1). Lineage (NCBI taxonomy): Eukaryota > Metazoa > Chordata > Amphibia > Anura > Dendrobatidae > Oophaga > Oophaga pumilio. The sequence continues at coordinate 52,470 of VIAB01005311.1, read as the reverse complement.
ATATCCCCTCTGCTGCAGGAATCCAGTGCTGGGAAACCATACTTTTAAGTGCAGTGAATATTCATTAGCCGCCTCCCCGCCCACCTGTCAGCTGAGCAGTGAGCGGGGAGCAGCAAATGACAGAGCCACATGGTTTCCCCAGCGCTGGATTCCTGCAGCAGCTGGGGAGATCTGTGTCCGAAGTAGGAGGCAGCAGGAGCAGAGTGCAGCAGGAGGCATCACCTACCTCACAGCCTGGGGGCTGTGCTGATGCCATGCTGAATGCTGTTGTGGAGGACCTGTGATGAGGTCATGAAGAGGGCGGGCTGGAGCATCACATGACCACACAAAGCCCTGCCTCTTCATGATGTCATCACAGGTCTTGCAGACAGACTGTACAAGAATGAATTAATTAAATGGTTAGTAATTACAGCACATAAAAAATCACACTGCCACTTCTGTGGTGGACTATAACTCCCAGCATGCCATAGGATCTGCAGGACATGCTGGGAGTTAAAGTGCTCCCATGGGATCTTAAAGCAGCACTCCAGTGTTATCAGTGCTGGAGTGTGGCTTTAAATATAAGCCCTATGCCCCCATTCATAGGCCGGGGTCATACATGCGAGAAATTTGCACGATTTTTGTGTGAGTCTCTCGCATGAACACTCAGCACTGCCGCCAGCACTCGGACCGGAGCCTATCTGAGTGCCGGCGGCAGTGCCGGGTGTTCATGCAAGAGAGTCGCACAAAAATCGTGCAAATTTCTCACATGTGTGACCCCGGCCTTATACTCACCCTCCAGCGTCTTCACATAGTACTTTACAGACACCACACTGGTCCCGCAGCACCATCTACCCGTAGCTTCCAACATAATAGCATACTATTATATATAATAACACCACATATAATAGTATGTTATTTATGTTATTAAATATTTTACCATATTTTTTGCTTCAAATATATTTTTCCCTATTTTCCACCTCTAAAACCTGGATGCGTCTTATAGTCCGGTGCGTCTTATAGTACGAAAAATACGGTAAGTCTGTGGAGTGTCAGAGCGAGGATCCATAGGTTTACTTTGTAAAAGTGATTTCCTGCTCACATATTAACATCAGTATGATGTGGCAAGTCTGAATAGCCATCATGTGTCCTAGAAGAAGACCAGAGCTGTGCTGGAAACCGGGAAAGTCGCTAATTGGTGAATATATGATCGTACTTACCGTACCCCATATATATACGGGTTTAGGCAATAAAAAATTTGGTGGGTGTGCTTCTCTAATCAGTGTCCCTTCCCCCTGCATAAACGCAGTAAGGAGGAGAGTATATGGAGAAGGTGTTGTACATCGGCTCTCTGAGTCCTGCAGACATTGTCTGGAGCGGCACTACATATGCTCTGCCACCACACCATGTGAAGTTTTCGTTATTGCTCAGTGGTCTATGGACACCATTTACTTCAATATTAGCCGAGATGCAGTACTTATGAACGGGTACTATACAAAGTGTATGGAGCCATAACTGCAGTTACGTCCTACAGTGTACATCCAGCCGCTGCAGGATCTACAAACAGCTGATCATTGGGATGCGGGGGGTTTGACGTCTGATTTGATATAGATGACCTTTCCTAGGGATAGTAATCAATATCCAAAGTCCTGGACAACCCCACTAAGCAATTTGTCTACTGTTTTTTTGCATTACAGATCTTCAGATGTTAAATATAGGACTGGACGAAGTTGTATACACATTAGAAACCTTGAGAAAGCCATCTGTCATACATCACTTAGTGTAAACATTAACACTAGGCCTGTCACTAAACTTATGTTCACAAGTTGCAAATATGCCTTAAAATTAAATTTTATTTTTTTTACTCTAGATTTGAGAATAAATTCTGTGTCAGAATCATTCACTATGTCTGAACATAACCTAAAACTACTAAAAAAACACGCTAAAAGAAAAACCTACCTCTTAGGAAGCTGCTAAATGAATGTTGTGACTCTCAAGACCGTTTAATTTATCTAGATAAAGATGCCTTACTAGTAGTATGTCTAACCTTCTCTTGACTTTTTTTATTTTAATTTGCCATTCAATGAAATGAGACTGTATTCCTAAGGAGGAAATTAACAGACCGTGTCAAAGTGGGAACGACTGATCGTAGAACAGTGCAAATGCATAGTTTTAAAGATTATTGAGAATTATTTCTTGAGGAATTCTCATATTTACTATATCTGACATTTAGATTGTCACATGTATTATGAATAGATCAGTTTTTGCCTGCTTCACCTTCAAATTTCATTTAATATTATATAGGTTTCTATCTTTTTTTTACTATTCTATCCATTTTCCACCCTTTTTTTCTTTTTGTTCTTGTTTGAGTTTTATATTTTATTATAGTCCATTTGTTATACCCACCACCTCCATTTCCTTTTGTTTTGTCTCTTTTGTTTTTTTGTTTTTTTTTATTACCCTTTCATGTGAATCACATCCAGATTGAGAGTGTCAGAGCGAGATCGGCTGGAGGCCGAAGAAGCCAACAGACTCTTCAAGCAAGAGTTTGGGGACAAGATTGAGAGTCTCCAAATGGAAGTGGATCAGCTCCAAAAGCAGTGGTGAAGAAATGATTGCTTGCTGTAGTTCTAGTCTGAAGCAGTGGTGATGCTATCTGGGTGTCTCGGGTGCCACGCATTTCCTAACCTCTTGCAGGTGGTGATATCTTTCATTGCACCCACATTAAAAGATTTTAGGATATTGTCTCCCAACTCTCAAGATTATCTGAACCCCTCTCTCAGGTTTATAAACTATAAATGATAATGTTGGCATTGTAAGTAAAAGTTGTCACAACCTGCAAAGAACATAAAACTAATAACATTTAACTGTGGTTCTTGTATAATAAATAAATTTCATGGCTGCTATTGGTGTACATGTCTCTACCAGTCTTTATTCTGCAGTTCAGCTAATCATTGTCCGTGCAGATATGGGACCTATACACTCATATAGACAAACAAGATTACTTCGCTTCTCCTATTTTGATCACTTAAAGGGAATCTGTCAGCAAGTTTTTGCTATGTAATCTGAAGACAATATGAGGTAGGGGTTAAAAGACAGAATTCAAGGATGTATCACATGCCAGGCTGCCTGGTGGTGTTTACTTAGACTGAAGGCACCTGGTGATTACCATTGTTTTCAAGGCCAGCTCTGCCCCTTCTGTGAAAGGAAATCACTGTCTAGTGATGTACACAGAGATCCTGCTGTGGGCGGGGTTAGCTTTCTCTGCTCTGCTGCACCCAGTAATTTAAGTGATACATCGTTGGATTCAGTGTCTCTTTGCCTACATCACGCTGCTCTCAGATGAGGTAGCAAAAACCTGCTGACAGTTTCTCTTTAACAAACATAATATCATGAACAAGAGCATTATAAGAAATGCATGGAACAGAAGGAAATTTAAACCACATGTATTTCGATTAAAGGGTCCCATAACTGTATTATAATTTTAGAGCTTTGCTTTCTGCTGCCTTATAAAACATTAGGCTTACAAAACAATGCCTACATCATGTAGATTTTTGACTTGGAGATTATATGAGATTAGACAAAAATTCATGGCACCTCTTTTGTCTATGGGCTGTGTCTGTTACTGCAGTTACTCACAATTTAAGCAAATGTAAAATGAGGTACAACAAATAGACAAGGGTGGTGCGGTTTCTGAAATAAATAGAGGCAACGTGTTTTAAGGATTGTTCTCATGACTTTCAATAGCACACTGCTCCCCAGCCTCTTCACTTCCTGCTCTCTGGGAGCTGTGCGCTCCTGAATGATTGACAGTTTGAACCATCCGCCAGGACTGTGTGCTCCCCCATGCTGGCTAGAAGAGGCAGCTTTGCAGCATGAAAGGAACATGGGGACACTGATGTTGGCCAGGTGAAGTGCACTCCTTGCCTAGTAAACTAGCCACCTCTGAAAGACTGAGAGTCTAAGCAATGGGCAGTGCACAATAGAATTAAAAATCCCTTTGAAATTTTGCCTCTTTTTGATGAGAAAACCCTTTAAGCTATCCCTCTGTGGAAACTGAATTCTATACATAAACAGCTAGTAATAATCACACCTACACTACGCTTGAGCTTCCTGCAACTTTGATATTTTTATAATGACATTTCTTAGCAGTACACTAATTAGCAGAAGTAAATAAGTTTTGATGAATATTTGCTGCTTTCCTGTGCTTCTGTAACACATGGTCACCATCCAGACTGCCCCGCAATGCAATAAGCTAGCAGCATAATTGTGTATTTGTAATTTTATTACTCTAAAGAGGATGAGAATCAAATTGATCCTGAAAATCCTACCAGCTATGCTTCTTTAAGCCTTAAAGAACATGCGCTTCAGAGACAATACTGATGCTTTCTGGCTTTATGTATGTCCATAATATTCATGTGGGTGCTCATTATCTCTTAAATTTAGAAGAAACCTGTCACTGAGGAAATGGTCTGCAATCTGGGTGGGTGAAGCTAAACAGATTGATGGGTCTGTGGGGAAAGGTTCATTGTTGCCTATGTTTTATTCATTGCAATCCATGCTCATTCTGGGTTTAGCAATCGAGGAGGTGGCCTTAATCATTGAATGGCAGCATTTCCTGTATAAGTGAACATACAAAGATAGCTGGAAATCACTGATTAATACACCCCCGCAGTCGTTCTGTTATTCTTATCTTGTAATACTATATATCAACCTGCTTGGCTCCTCTTGCTATATAACACTGTGGTGGCTGTAATGTGTGACAGATTGCCTTTAAGGGAACCTGACAGCCGGTACATTCTGGCTGATCTAGAGGCAGCTTACAGCTGTTTAGTTTAATAGCCGCCAGGAACAGAACCGCATGGGAGACTAGTCAGACAGGTTTTTCTCCACCCTCCACCCTGGAGTGACCGGTCTCTTTTTCCAAGCGCACATATGGAGAGACCTGTCACTCCAGGGAAGCGGGTGGGGAGAAGCCGCCTCGGAACTGCCTGTCCAACTAACTCCCGTGCTGCTCAGTTCTCTGTGTGCTCAGTCCTCTGTGTGTCTAACTGACTAGGTGGCTTTTAAACTAAGTTTTTCTGTGACTGCAGCATTTTAGAGTTAAACATGTTGCTGAAATTATAAAGTCAGGATCTGATCTATACGTAGATCTTAAAGAGGATTATCTGGGACTTAAAAAAAAAAAAAAAGTGCCAAAGCACTAACAGGCAGGTAGTTGTTACCTACCTGCTTGTTGTGCCTGGTCGCCATTCTCCGCCGGCACAGAGGGGTCACAGATTTCTGCTGACTTCACGTCAACAGAGTGGCTTTTTTCCCCTGTTCACAGGGAGGCACTACTGATGTCATGCTGATTGAGAGCCAGCTCTCCACTGCCTAATTGGGGGAAGCCGGCTTTCAATCAACATGATGCTAGTGCTCCCGCCCTGTCAACAGGAAGAGAAACCATTGCTCTGTTGACAGGGAGCAGCTGAATCTCTGGCAGGAGCGATCAATGACCAACGCTTGGTACAATAGGCAAGTCTGTTACCAACTACATGCCTGTTAGTGCAGACACATTGTTTTTAAGTCCCACCTATCCCATATAACAACTCATTTACATATTAAGAAAAATATGGATTACTCTGGAATAAAGCATCAGATTGCAGATATAAAACCATTACTTTATTCAGATTCCTAGGACCTGCACGCACATATAGATGCCTTAGGAGTGTTGATTCTACTGACAGATTCCCTTTAACGGGACATCTTACTCTATACGAATCAGCAGCTGTTTATTTCAGATTTACTGCTGATAGACATTGAGTAAATTAGTAAGAAGTAGGGAACATTTGTCATAATTGCAGGATCAGACTACTTGGTATTATTTGTAGTCTATTAGCATGGAGACATATTGAAGTAGGTAACAGTGCAAAAGTAGTACATTGTAAGGTTAAGTCTTGCTTACTGCAGGCATAGCTTCATAACCTAGTACACTGTAATGTAAAAAACAAAATGCATTTTGTTGTAATGTGATGTATCCCAAAATTGTTTTCTCGTCTGTTTTTTTTTTTTAGCAGTCAGTATGAAAAGGAACGGAAAACAGAAAGTAACCGAAAGCCTTCCGGAAGTCAGAAAGAGAAAATCTTGCCTGAAAATAAATACTCTCCCCTAAGAAAACCACATCTTCTGCAAAAAAACATGGTGAGAACTGGAATTAATAGGTAAAGCAGTTCAAAACATAGTTACTTTTAACCCCTTTAGAAAGAAAGCAATCAAAACATTTTTTGTGCCTGAAAATGGTACCAAAAAAAATCTCAACATCTCTTGCAAAACCAAGGCCTCACATGACTGTTAGCAGAAAAATTATACCTCTTAAAATGGCGATGCAACATTTTTTTTTTTTTGTCTGACAGCAGCCAACCAATAAAAAACAATATAAATCTGTTATCGCAGTAATCACACCGACCCAAAGAATAAAGTCGTCTAATTGCGTATACCGCACGAGGAACGGCATAACAAATAAATAAAACCAATTCTTGACCTGCTGTTGATTTATTTATTCCTCCTCTCAAAGATCACAGTAAGGCTCAGTGCACATTTATCCTGTGCTGTATTCTAAGCGCTTACACCAGAGTTTACGTATAATTCTGTAATACGTGATATACTGGTTACTACAATGTACTAGTACTACAATGTACTGGGACGGGGGGGGAGAGTTGCTCTTCTGGCACTTAGGAGCTCTATATATGGAGTCTGCAAACTATTCTAAGAAAATCTGTGCTCAAAGGATCAAATAGCGCTCTGTTCCTCCCGAGTCTCGCCGTGTGGCTCAGGCTACTTTCACACTTGCGTTTTTTTGCGCAGCGCATC
>VIAB01005310.1:88786-101223 GCA_009801035.1 Oophaga pumilio | reverse complement strand
GAAAATCTCGGCTTATACACGAGTATATACGGTATATTCTTTTTTTATCTTTTTTGCATCCCTAAATAATTTTTGTATCTTGATCTGTGCATGTTCTATTGTGCCACTTTTTTGTAAATTTTTTGCTATTTTATTGAATAAAGATATATCTTTTTATTACATGTCTTTGACAGGATATCTCTGAGCTTCCCATGTTCTGGGTTTAAACTGCTTACCTGTCACAAATTGCACTTAAGTATTATTGTAGACTATAGAAGAAGTTTGAATTAGCCCAAAAAAAATTTTTCTTGTATGTGGCAGCAGCAAACTGTACTGTACACAAGTAACACTGCCAGCTTTGAAGAATTACTGAGTACAAATGAACAAAAAAAACATGATTCGGTCAATGAGCGCATGGAAAAAAAAGCAGCAAAGCTTAGAATTTATAAGACAATAGTCCCTCATATGCCTGTCATACGCTATCCCTACAGCCACACTTGACCCTACTCGAATAGCAGATAAGAGTGGTATTATTATAACAGAATAGAATCTATTTGAATCAGCCCTGAAAAAAGCAATGAGTTTAATGGAGCAGCATCATGGACTGTTATTTCATTAACTCTGCTGGGGAATATAGTGGAGCATTTTGCACTTACTTAGCCTGATATGGCAGAGACCAGGATCTTCTGTATTTACTGTACAAAGTCTCCTGTCCTGGCTGTGAAATCCTGTAAGCAGTGTGAGAACTCCCTATGTGACGACCACCTGACAGCCCACAACAAGGCACTGGATCATATACTATTACTAAGGTGTGGGTCTCCTACATTGGTAAAACGTATGCACTAAGTGCAAGGGATGACGAAAATTCGAAGGAGGAACTCCAACATCCCTTTGAAGAGACGTAGTGGAGGGCCTCAGAAAACATTTTTTTCCCATTATTAAGGATTGGGTATCCTACACTGGTAATGCGTATACACTAAATGCATGGACTGAAAAACATTTACCTCTGGGGGTATACATGTAAATCAAAGAATGTTCGAGGTAGGTGTGGCACCCCAGGAGTCCGGTTGCCACAATGACCTTGTCTCCCTATTGAGGGGAATGATATCATACCTGGAAGCAAAGAAGGAATTCCCTTACCAGGTAGTTCCAGCATTCAACACAGTTCCTGCTCCAGGCTAGCAGGGGGAGCTCTAAATTCGATTTCAGAGGAGCTGCTCTCTCTGGTCAGGAGGAGGAAGTTAGTGAGAATTAGAGCCTGAACATGATTGAGAGAAGACGTGTGGAAAGGAGCTGGGGATAGAAGCTCTATCTGAGCTCACCCCAGGCTTGAGCGCCAGTGACCGGGCACCGGAGCCCGAGGCTGTGTGGGTACTAAAGCCCCAGCAGCAGAATCCAGAGGGCAGGAGACCGCAGGTCCTCTGCCCCAACTGATACCTTAGATCTCACCAGTGGGTATTGGCAGGTTCCCGTGGCAGAGGCGGACAAAGAGTAGACCGCCTTTGCGACACCAATGGGCCTCTCAGAGTTCAACTACATGCCGTTCTGGCGTTGCAATGCACCAGGGACGTTTCAGAGGTTGATGGAGTGTTGCCTCGGAAACAAGAACTTCGAGACAGTTCTGTTGTACCTAGATGACGTCATTGTTTTCTCCAAGACCTATGAAGACCATTTGAAGCACCTGGCCGAGGTATTTGAGTCCCTGTCCAACTTTGGCCTGAAAGTAAAACCGTCCAAATGCCACCTTATGAAGCCCAAGGTGCAGTACCTAGGCCTCCTAGTGAGCGCTTAAGGCGTGGCACCAGATCCTGACAAAGTCACTGTTGTCCGGGAGTGGCAGAGGCCCAGCAACATTCATGAAATACGTCAGTTCTTCTGGTTGGTAGGCTACTACCGAAGGTTCATCAAGGGCTTCACTGAAATAGCAGCACCCCTGCAAAACCTTTTCATGGGCCAGCCTAAGAAGGCCAGGAAGAAGAGTTCTACGTTTGACTGGAATGACAAACTAGAAAGATCCTTCACCCGGTTGAAGTTGGCTCTTACGGAAGATGAAGTCCTGGCCTACCCAGACTATGACCAACCATTTATACTGTATACCAATGCAAGCAAAAGTGGGATTGGGAGCAGTGCTGTCCCAGGTGCAGACAGGCAGAGAAAGAGTAATCGCCTACGTCAGCAGGAAGCTTCATCCCACTGAAAGGATCCCTGACAACTACAGCTCCTTTAAACTGGACTTTCTCGACTTAGTCTGGGCTGTGACCAAGCGATTCAAACACTACCTGGCTTCGGCGAAGCTTACCATCTTCACGGACAACAATCTGCTGACTCACTTGGAAACCGCAAAGCTAGGTGTGCTGAAGCAGTGATGGATGGCCAGGCCGTCCAGCTACGAGTTTATGATCAAGTACTGGGTGGGGCATAAGAACGCCAATGCTGATGCGCTGTCTAGAATGCCCAATTTACCAGATGGGGAAGAGGACCAGGAAGAGCTAGAAGAACTCGAGTTACTAGCGTTCCATCGCCCTGGAGAGGCCCAGTGCTCCCACTGTGTGAGGGACAAGTGCTATGTTAAGTAGGAAGCCACATTGAATCAGTTGCCTCCCAATGAGTGGGCAGAGACGCAGGATAGCGATCCAGCAGTCTGCCTGGTAAAGGAGCTACTGACGCAAGCTGACTCGCGCCCTGGTCCAGATGCTCCACAAGAGACCCAACAGTTGTGGAAGGAAAAGGGTAGGCTATTCATCTATGAGGGAAAGCTGTGTCAGAGGAGTGTCAACTCCCGAACTCACGAACTGGTCTGACAGGTGGTAGTCCCGAAGCGGGATGCGGGATGCGCCAATGGTCATGGAAGTGTCCCACGATGGAGCAGGACACTTCAGATGGAAGAAGTTGGAAGTCCTACTTCGCGAGAGATTCTACTGGGTTGGTATGAGGAAGGTCATTGAAGAGTGGTGCCAAGAGTGTGGACCAAGGAACCTGCGCAGGGAGGACTGTAACATCCAGCAAGACCCATTACAGCCAATTATCCCCAAACAGCCGCTTGAACTGGTAGCCTTGGACCACGTGAAGCTGACCCCAAGCCGTTCAGGCTATGTCTACGCCCTCACCATAGTGGACCATTACTCAAGGTTCCTGGTAGTCGTGCCTGTCAAGGATCAAACAGCAAAGAGGCAGCCAAAGCGTTTCAAGAACACTTTTGTCGACCGCATGGTTACCTTGAATAAGTGCTTACCGACCAAGGCCCAGCTTTCAAAGCAGAAGTGTTCCAGGAGTTCTGTAACCTGTACGGCTGAAAGAAAATCAGGATGACGCAGTATTATCCACAGACAAATGGCATGTGTGAGAAAATGAACCAGGTGGTAACTGACCTATTGAAGACCTTGCCCCTGGAAGAGAGAAACCTGTGGCCAGAGCAGTTGGCGGATCTGGTAGATCTCTACAATCATATCCCTGTAAACTCCACAAAATGTACTCCAGCCTACTTGATGAGAGCAAGACCTGGCAAGTTACCCATTGACTTGGACATGGGAGTCTTAACACCTGAAGTAACATCACAAGATGCGGATTGGGATACAGAGCGGCAGCAGCAGTACCGCTAAGTGCAAGAATGCGTAGAGAAGAGTTTGTCCCAAGCAAGACAAAAGCAGTAAAGAGACTACAATCAGCACGCCCCTGCAGTTCCCCTGTCACCTGGAGAACAGGTACTCAAAAGAAAGAGACAACTTCATAAACTTGATGACCAGTGGGAGGTTGAACCATACACCATCATGCATTCAGACTTTGATAACACCAAGGTGTGCCTCATCAGTAAAGATGGAGGAGCAAACTCCGTGGAAGTATCGAGAGATCATCTGAAACCATGCCCTAACCAACTGAAGGAAAAGATTGGAGATAAGGACATTCTTCAGCCAGTAAAAGAAGACGAAGAAAAGATCAGCACTGTACTCTGCGAGTTCCCTTCAAATTGGACAAGAGTGAGTCAGGCCATAGTAGTGCCCATCTTGACCTTTCCCCAACTTCAGCAGCCGTCTAATCCTACTAAGGTGCAAGAAGGAGAAATTCAGGAAATCGTTTGTACCTACTGCTATGGGGATGTATAATAATTTCCTAAGGGTGGTAGGAAATAATGACTGATGGCTGGTGTACTAATGTCAATTAACATTATCTTATATATACCTGAACTACACACTTTTATTTATTATGTAATGTTGGTACACCTGTGCAAGATTTGTGTCCTATTTTATGTATTTTGTGTCCTATTTTATGTAATATTTTATGTACTGCTGTTTGTATTGCTGCTGTAATACTGTAATTTCCCCCCGGGATCAATAAAGTGTATCGTATCGTATCGTATCGTAACTAGTAGCGCCAGGAAGAGATGCCACTCAAGACCAACCTGAAAACCAGCTGGCTCAAGCAGCAGATGCCACACCAGCAGCGGAGCAAGAGAGTCCACTCCCTGCCAATGGTGAATCTGTCATGCCCACAGTGAGCAGGAATAGTCGTAGAAAATCAGGTATACATGTGCTATGTAGAGTCACCCATAGCGTAGCCAATAGAGACTGCACTACACCAGTGGTAGCAAGCATAGGGAATCCGGTCAGGTCACTGTCAATACCTGTACTGCGTAGATTTTCTCGTAGTACTAGAGGTCAAGTCCCTGCCGGTATAAGGACTAAAATGCCACCATATTAGTACTGTAAATAAGTTAATAATGTTTATAATTTCAACTGTTAAGTATATGAACCTACAGAGAGTTGCTGTATGAATTTTTGAGCACTCTTGTTTTCTTGATTATTTGGACGATTGGGTACTGGACTCGTAGTGACCAGGACAATGATTGCAAACAGTTAGAACCGGTGACTACAGAACAAAAACCGTCTGGCATTGCCGAAGAAGTAGTCCAACCTGGTGACCACTAATGCCCTGTAATCATGCGCAGGGCCCACGTTGGTGGTTTGAGACGGGTTCCCTCATATTGTACTTTGTAGGGTGAAAAGTCCGTCCCATTTCAGGACTTTACCGAATTTATTGTCATGTGTGCATCGCCACGAAGATCGTCGCGGTTGCACATTCTGACTTCTCACAGCTGAGTTGCTGTTTCTTTGTGTTTGGCAGTGAGGGAGTTAATTCTGTCTGTGCTCGGTGCTGGGACTGGGTGCAGTTTCTCCCGGCTGCAATTGATTATTTGTTGATTGGTTTCCTTTAAATCCCTGGTTGTCTGCTTTGGGAGTTGCCAGTGAAATCCTTCATGCAGACCACAGATAGGAATGAATCTGTATAGACTTAAGTTAAGAGCTCCTTAGTTGTTTTAAGCTCAACTTGCTTAGAGTTTTATATCCCAGACCATTTATGTTCCTTCGGTGTTTGAGTGTGTATGCAAGTCAGTGTTTTCTCCTGTCTGTCTTATATGTCTAATCGGTGTATTTAGCTGAGATCAGCCCATATCCCTTTGGTGGTAATCAGGATCCTTCTTAGGACTGATTACAGGGTTCAGGGACTGATAGGAGACAGGGTTAGGCTGGAGACTTGGACCTCTGAACCATTATCAGTACCTCCAAGGTGAGGGATTAGTTAGGACCCCAGTTTAGGGTCAGGTTAGACCCCGGTCCTCCTCTTTCCTGTTACAGCATATCAAGTCCTCAAGATTAACCCTGAGTTCAACAGATTTCGTGTCAGGTAAATCTATTCTATATTTACATGCTGATGTTGCTAAACTATATGTTGTATAGAGTGTTGTTCCTGTAAGAATAGTTTACTGACATCGTATACATATCATTAGACAGCGTGACATTTATATATCTGTTGTCAAAATCTTGAAAAAAGTTATGTTTTATTTCTTTTATGTTTCCTCAGTCTGGGAGTACTGAATTGTACTAGGGGGGAATGTGGCACCCCAGGAGTCCTGTTGCCACAATGGCCTTGCCTCCCTCCAGGGGGGAGTGATGTTATGCCTGGAAGCAAAGAAGGAATTCCCTTACCAGGTAGTTTCAGAATTCAACACAGTTCTTGCTCCAGGCTAGCACGGGGAGCTCTAAACCCGACTTCAGGGGAGCTGCTCTCTCTGGTCGGGAGGAGGAAGTTAGTGAGAGTTAGAGCCTGAACATGGTTGAGAGAGGATGTGTGGAGAGGAGCTGGGGATAGAAGCTCTATTTAAGCTCACCCCAGGCTTGAGCACCAGTGACCGGGCACCGGAGCCCGAGGCTGTGTGGGTACTAAAGCCCCGGCAGCAGAATCTAGAGGGCAGGAGACCGCAGGTCCTCTGCCCCAACTCATACTCGACGACAGAGCAGCATGTGTGAGCCAGAGATGCCAGACAGGAGCAACCCCTGAAACAGGCTCAAGCTGCCTGTCATGCGGGTGGAGTTCTACCTAAGCATCAGACAGAAAGAGGGACTTGAATAGAGTTTACAGTAGCAAGTACCTCAGAGAATAGCACTAGAAAGGAGGCCTCACAAACCACCTGACTAAGGAAATCCCCAAATTGCTTCCACGCTGACCGGCAGGAATTTCTGCAGTATTCAAGGTTCCTAAGAGCACAGTGGCCTCCATAATCCTTAAATTGAAGAAGTTTGGGACCACCAGAAGTCTTCCAAGACCTGGCTATCAAACCAAACTGAGCAATCGTGGGGGAAGAGCCTTGATGAGAGAAGAACCCCAAGATCACTATGGCTGAGCTCCACAGATGCAGTAGGGAGATAGGAGAATGTTCTACAAAGTCAACTATCACTGCAGCCCTCCACTAGTCAGGCCTTTATGGCAGAGTGGTCCAACGGTACCCTCTCCTCAGTGCAAGACATATGAAAGCCTGCATAGAGTTTGCTAAAAAACACATGAAGGACTCCCAGATTATAGATTCTCTGATGAGAAGAAGATAGAATTTTTTGGTGATAATTCTAAGCGGTATGTGTGGAGAAAACCAAGGACTGCTGATCACCTGCCCAATACAATCCCAACAGTGAAACATGGTGGTGGCAGCATCATGCTATGGAGGTGTTTTTCAACTAAAGGGACAAGACGACTGGTTGCAATTGAAGGAAACATGAATGCGAACAAGTGCAGAGATATCCTGTATGAAAACCTCTTCCTGAGTACTCTGGACCTCAGACTTGGCCGAAGGTTCACCTTCCAACAAGACAATGACCCTAAGCACGTAGTTAAAATAACAAAGGAGTGACTTCAGAACAAATCTGTGACCATTCTTGACTGGCCCAGCCAGAGCCCTGACCTAAACCCAATTAAGCATCTCTGGAGAGACCTGAAAATGGCTGTCCACCAACGTTCACCATCCAACCTGAGGGAACTGGAGAGGATCTGCAAGGAAAAATGGCAGAGGATCCCCAAATCCAGGTGTGAAAAACTTGTTTCATCATTCCCAAGAAGACTCATGGCTGTACTAGCTCAAAATGGTGCTTCTACTCAGTACTGAGCAAAGGGTCTGAATACTTATGACCATGTGATATTTTAGTTTTTCTTTTTTAATAAATTTGCAAAAATTTCTAAATTTCCTTTTTTTCAGTCAAGATGGGGTGTAGAGTGTACATTAATGAGAAAAAAAAGAACTTTTTTGAATTTACCAAATGGCTGCAATGAAACAAAGAGTGAAAAATGTAAAGGGATCTGAATATTTTCCGTACCCACTGTATATATATATATATACATATATATATATATATATACAGTATATATATATATTAACAATGCTACTCACTTGGGAGCGATCTGAGGTACCACGGGAACCGTTTCCATTTAAAGTTTATTTCAGTCCTCAAACCACATCATAGGAAAATTTACCTTTGCCCAGCATCAAGCGAAACATAAAGTAACAAGTTCATACAGCAGTGCTGGTTAGCCAGCCAGGCTTAGAGTTGTGAGCTAAATACACTCTCTTCTATGTCTTCCGAACTCCAAGTATTAAGATATGTTTTTGAGATCTCGAGAATCTCAGTACAGCACAACCATGTTTGGTGTACTAGATAAGACTTCTGCTTTAATAACACATGTAGGCACTTTAAATAGGGTCATAGACAAAGTAAAAGTTCCCTCTGACCTTAGGAGCGTGAATAGAAATGTGAAACTTCCCCGCCCATCAGTGTTACCTGATCACCATTACAAAGGATATATAGGACAAGATGGATATCATATACTCAAAATATAGGCTACAGACAAAAAAAATGGATACTGTTTTCTTACATTACCCCCTTTTGTGACCAATTATGGCCCCTCAGTAAGTATATGGAAGCGGGCTAGTCGCATCCTCGGGACTTTCCTATCTGCTCCAACTCAGTTCCCCACCTAAACACCTATAATTGTGGATTGCCTGCCAGGGCAGTGGGGTACTCGGTACCGGGCCGGTGTCTTAAAGGGATGTGTTATGGCACCAGTGACCCGGTCCGTGGCCCTGGGCATCCAATAAAAGGGGTAATATTTACAGGGGATGATGAAGAGTTTGTATTGGAGTGTTCGTGACGCCACCTGTGGTATCTGGTTAGAGGTGATAAGCGCTGCACTGCAGATCCTCTGAGACTGGTGGTGATGCAGCAGAGTTGGAATAGCTTCCCACAGGTAAAGCTGGTTGTCTCAGGGCAGAAAGATGTGGTAGAAAGTAATGGTGCTGGGAGATGTAGCAGAGTGGAGTGTGTGCCGCAGGAAGAA
The DNA here is from genome assembly GCA_009801035.1 of Oophaga pumilio. NCBI lineage: Eukaryota > Metazoa > Chordata > Amphibia > Anura > Dendrobatidae > Oophaga > Oophaga pumilio. The sequence goes on along the minus strand of VIAB01005310.1, from coordinate 92,589 downwards.
TTTGAGAGGACACAGTCAGATGCAGTTTTCAAGGCTTTACTCACAGTTCAGGTGCACACGGGTGCCCGCTTGGTGCCACGTCCTCCAGTTGAGGAGCCCAGCCAACTCCCAGGTAGATGGAGAACACCAGTCCAAAAGCTCCCTGTCAGTGTATGCCTTCCCTGGCCGTCTCACTGTGCTGATTCCCACTCCTTCTTCCTTCCCAGCATCACGAAAAGCAGTGTCCCAGTCTGGTAGCTGCGGATCCTGTAGGACAACGTTACCCAGGTGTTTCCTTGATCCTATACAGCTTTCCTTCCTGGAGAAGATGCTTGCGGTTATGGCTGTGACCTCTAAAGTTGTCACAGCTGTCGGCTTGCTAGCTGAATCTTAAAGTTCTCCACTAGTCTAGGGGCCGAGTCCCTTCTGCGACCTGGATTCTCCCAGCTGGAACGAGCCCCACAGGTAGCCTTCTGCTCAGCCGTGTCTCTGAGAAATCCCTTTTCCCTTCCAGGGAATCTTCCTTCTTTCTTTCTCTCTGTGAGCAGCTCCTCAGGACTTGGAGCCTGCTGCACGGTTGTATCTCTTTCCTCTCTCCCCTATGGGAGAGCTGTCTAACACGTCTGTCTTCTTCCTCCCAGAAGGGAAGACTCTCTCTTACTTCCCTCTAACTCCTGCTCTGACCCACAAGCTCCATCCACCATCTAACACTCTTTGATAGCTGCAGACATGCTAGAGGAACTCAGCTAGTGTGTGTGATGGATGCAGTGTTGCCAGAGCCAGGTTTAGTGTCTCCATCTTACCTGAAAGGTGGGATATCACATCTCTGGCTGAGATGCAGTACCTCTGTGGCGACTGGACCCTCAGGGGTGCCACAATTGCATCACAACAATAGATATTTTCTGGATATTTTGTTGTCTAGGGTCTTTAATATACAACCAGGGGTTCTTTGACACGGTTTTCCTTACATATAGACTTGAGTAACTTAGATGTAACATAAAATAGCTCTTTTACAGATACATACTGTATGTATAAGCATGTCAGCCATAAAATTATCCCATATCTGTCCAAGTCATCTGTATTTGGAACAGGAGGAAGAGTGAAGGAGGTCTTGGGAGGACCAAAGATTACGTGGTTGGAGATATTGGGAGATTAGTTCAGAAATATATAGGGAAGACAGATTATGGATGGCTTTGCAGGTCAGTGTTACTATCTTGAAATGGATACATTGGGTGAGGACAGAAGTGGATTAGTAGGGCAGCAGATTTATGGACAGACTGGAGAGGTGTGATGATGCAATGGGGGACAATGAGGTCCTAGACCCCACATGGAGTCAAGGCTATCCAAGTGGTGTGTACAGTTCAGAGGAAGAGGTGGTGGTCACGCTGCCCCAGCTGCCAAGCAAACAAGGGAGCAGGGTGCAAAATTGCTGAGGCTGGCCCAGAGGAGGAGGATAAGGAACAACTGTGTGTTACTCAAACCAGCTCATAGGCATTAAAGGAGCATGGCTGGGGGGATATACACAATACAGGTGATTTAGAGGACCCAAACGATACACCTCCCACCGAGGACAGCTTATCGTTGTCTCTGGGAAGCCTGGCACATATGAGGCAAAAATTGTCACTGCACAATCGGTCACAATCCCAAAAAGAAGGAAAAATTGGAAGAATTTAAAGAAACCAGTATGAATGAACACAGAACTTAATCACTTGTTAAAAAGGAAAAAAATAAATGTATATTAAATGGAAAGAGAGGAACATATCTAAAGAAGAATATAATGCTGTTTGTAGGGAATGTAGGGCAAGCGTTAGAAAAGCTAGAGCCAGTAATAAAGTGAGGCATGCAAGGGAGACCAAAAGCAGTAAAAAAGGATTTTGGGGGTATGTCAAAAGCAAATGAAAAGTTAAAGATATGATAAGATTTTTATAGGATGAAAGGGGTGAAGTGGTCCAAAATTGTGTTGAGAAGGCTGAACGTTTAAATTCCTATTTTGCATCTGTGTTCTCTAAGAAAACAAATGTAACATAAACTGATCTTCACGGTGCTATCGAAGGAATAAAAGAATCCACACTATCCATAAACAGAAAGATGATTGATGAGGGAACACTTAGCTACTTTAAATGAATTTGCATCTCCTGGTCCAGATGAGTTACATCCTAGGGCACTAAAAGAGGTAGAACAGGAAATTGTAGAACCACTAGCCAGAATCTATGAAAAATCTTGGAGAGCAGGAGAAGTCCCAGAAGATTGGAGAAGGGCAAATGTTGTCACTATCTTCAAAAAAGGAAAGAAAATGAAGCCAGACAATTACAGGCCAGTGACCTTACTTCTATTCCAGGAAAGATCTTTGAGCAAATTATTAAACAATATGTATGTAAGTACTTAGATAAAGTTACAGTAATTAACCAGAGCCAGCATGGGTTTGTAGCAAACAAGTCATGCCAGACTAAAGCCCCCGTTACACTAAGCAAGATCGCTAGTGAGATCGCTGAAGCGTCACTGATTTTGTGACGCAACAGCAACCTAGCCAGCGATCTCGCTATGTGTGACACACAGCGACGATCAGCCCCCCTGCTGGGTATCGCTGATCGTCGTTGAATGTCCTGGACCATTTTTTCATCATTGGTCTGCTGCTGGCCAGCGCGCATCGCTGTGTGTGACAGCAGGAGACCAACGATCAGCTAGCTGGGAGCTGGTAGCCAATGTAAATATCAGGTAACTAAGCACCGCGCCGCACCTAGTTACCCGATATGTACCCTGATTACCGGCTCCCAGCTTCTGCTGTAGAGCGCTGAGAGTCGGTATCTAGGGTACATATCAGGTTACCAGGTGCCGCGCGGTGCTTAGTTACCCGATGTGTACATTGGATACCAGCGTGCCCGCTGGTCCTGATTGCTGGTGAGTCTGCCCATGTGACAGCTCACCAGCGATCAGCTAACAATGTCCCAGCGATCCCATCCACGTCATATCGTTGGTGGGATCACTGGGACATTGAAGAGTATGACGGGACCCTAACTTAATTTCCTTCTATGATGGAATCACCTACTGGGTGGATCAGGGAAATGTGGTAGATATAGTATATCTCAACTTCAGCAAAACTTTTAAAAAAGTATCTCATACGATGCTTATTGATAAAATGACCAAGTATGGGACTGGCAAGGCTACGGTTAGGTATATTCATGACTGGCTCAGTGTTCGTACTCAAAGAGTGGTAATACATTTTTGCACATCCAATTGGAAGAGTGTTTCAAGTGAGGTACCACAGTATATAGTATGTCCTACGAAGAACAATTAAAGGAGCTGGGAATGTTTAGCTTGCAGAAAAGAAAGCGGAGGAGACTTGATAGCTGTCTACAAATATCTGAAGGGTTGTCACAGTGTAGAGGGATTATCCTAATTCTCATTCACACATGTAAACACAAGAAGCAATGGAATAAAACTGAAAGGGAGAATATACAGATTAGATATTAGAAAAAAACTTTTTGACAGTGAGGGTGATCAATGAGTAGAACAGGCTGCCACGAGAGGTGGTGAGTTCTCCTTCAATGGAAGTCTTCAGACAGAGGCTGGACAGACATCTGTCTGAGATGGTTTTGATAATCCTGCAGTGAGCAGGGGGTTGGACATGATGCCAATTATTTATTTCTCAGACTAGAACAAAACACACAGTGATCAAGAAAAAATTATTTATTTGGCCTGCAAATGGCAACGAGATGGCTGGTGCATATTATTAATTTGCAATACTAATAGAACAAAAAAGCTGCCCTGAAAAATTATTTCTTTGGTACTAGTGTTGAGCGATACGATACCGCAAGTATCGGGTA
>VIAB01005310.1:48025-62254 GCA_009801035.1 Oophaga pumilio | reverse complement strand
GACCTGACACTGTCTGTAGTTACTCAGCACAATCCTGCTGACAGTGTCATTTTAAAGGGTCAATATTATCATTTAGGAGTGCTACTTCCAATAAGTGGCACTGGAGTTTAAGCGCTCTTCCTTTCTAAAGAGACAATTTGCATATTTATTTTTCCAGAGGCGCATTGCATGGGTGAAATTAGTATTGAACACGTCAACAATTTTTCTAAGTAAATATATTTCTTATATACTGTATATACTTTTTCCCTGTGTAATTTCTCATTATTACAAAATGTATAAATATCTATAGTGATTTCTTTCCCTGTGTGGATTGGATGGGTTGTTACCGACATCTGGTGAGAATTTCATGTCAATAGCACCTTTAGAAATAGATTTACTTAGAAAATTTGTGACTTGTTCAATACTTATTTCACCTCCTGTAAGTCCCCTTACATTGCATGTCAGGCATGTCACTGTCCACATGGAGACACGTTACCCCTTGGACGCCTTCCCAAACAGGAATTAGGCGTTCACAGCCGTATCTTTAGTTTAAAATGACCACCAATGCTGTGATTGGTTTGTTTAGAATGACCACCCCATGTTTTGGGGGGATTTAAGCTTCCCTACCATACCCGTAGGAATCAGGGCTGCCAAGTTTTTTTTTTTATTCTGGACAGTTTCTCACGGACAGCCAACATTTTTTATGGACACATTAGATGACCATAATAAATCATTGACTATAATTGATACATGTGCACAGTCTATATATCCTACATGAACATGTTAGCTGCATTAATTGTAATCTGTAAAAGGGTGATAGATACGGTCATAATAATCTGTACAAGTCTCTCGGGCTTCAAAAGAACACACGTCAATTTTTTTTCATGGACAGAGGAACAAAATGCTGTTTTTATGGATTGTCCAGGAATTTGTGGACGGTTAGTAACCTTGACAGGCCCATCGATAGCGCCATGTTGCTGTGATTGGCCTTTCAGAATTTTGGGAAAAGGAAAGCGATTTGTAGAATGAGCTCCTGTGAAGGACAGCAACCATCTGTAATTGGTCACCATGTCACTAGAGTTTTGTCTCCAACTTTGTCTGCAAATCACCTATACATTTTTTTCTATTGTTTCGCTTCAACATTCAAACCAGGGGTACCTGCAGAGAACGTCAGATTCCTGTATAACCTCAGTGCTCCTGGGACCTGAGGAATGGAGATGCAAAGTCCGTCCAGGTGTGGTATTCGCAGGTACGCGGGATGCAGTGACGAGATGGAGACGGAGCAAGCTGAAATTGAACCTTTATATGCTGATTAAGGGAAATAACTGGGTGGCTAATAGGGATTCTCCTCACAGGGAAGCTATACACCAATACATATTAACGTAAGCGAACAGCTGTTAGGCAAGTGCCAATACCTATAGGGCCACGATAGGGCCGACTAGATGTCCTAGAACTAGATTTAATAATAAACAGAGTGTCACTTTTTACGGCTCTGACGTCCTGCAGAGTCGTGGACCGATAGATGTCCGTTTGGCGTTGGGCCCAGCCGAGGAGGAGTTGCTGCAGACTTCGGGCGTTCTTACACCCAGGTGTAGATGGAGCGCAACAGGCCCTGGAGAAGCACACTGGCGTAGAGTCTGCCCCTCCTGGAGGCGAGATGGCGGCAGCTGAGAGCTCTGCTGGGTAGGCCGCAGCCGTGGGCTGTAGTGGGACAGTGGCTGTTGCGGCTGGAGGCGGACAGGCCGCAACCGTGGGCTGGGGTGAGGCAGCGGCGGTCGCGGATGGAGGCGGACAGGCCGCAAACGTGGGCTGGGGTGAGGCAGCGGTGGTCGCGGATGGAGGTGGACAGGCCGCAACCGTGGGCTTCAGTGAGGCAGTGTCAGCTGAGTGCCCCACAGTTCTCCCCCTTCTGCGCTCCGCTCGGGTATGTCCTCTCCCTGAGTCACGGGGGTCTCTCAGTCTGCTCACACGTGACAGCTGGCCTGGGCGTCCTCTCCACTTCCCAGCAGGTCTCTCCATTCTTCCTCCTGTCTGTCTCTGCATCAACTCCCCCCTGCTGGTCTCTTATGCTCCTTTTATATTAGCCCCGCCCCTGCACCTTCCACAGCAGTCTCTGCCTCTGCCTCCCCCTCCAGTTCCTTCCCCCGGGCACCTTCTTCCTAGGAACTTATGTGACAGCCCCCTTGGTTCCGGCCCGGGCACACAGCGGGGGCCCACTCCCCTTCACAGGAATGACCATTTTTGAGTTGACATTCAAGATACTGTAAGAAATATTACATTTTACGTTGCTCGACTTTCTCAGTAATGGTTGGGAAAGTGCTGGCTTTCTTTCACGTGCTGATCTTTAGCAAATTACAAGTATATTGTATCTACTATTTGTGATGTTATAGGCTGAAATGTCTAAAAATTAGCCAAGTCTAACTTTACATAGTTGATTTGAAGGATTTGCCGGCACAAGTTGCATTTAGTAACCAATTGAAAAAGTAGAAGAAGGCGGCCATTTGTATTTTTAACAATATAAACACATTTGTCTGTTTATTTTATAGAGCAGAAAAGGATAATACGTTTTTTATTTCAGTTCCATTAAAACCAGAAATAAAGCATCATCATATCACAACATCTCATCTGGCTGCAGTAACTGAGCTGTGATACAATATGTCCGCTGACATAACGACTGCGGTGTGTGATAACCCATGTAGATACAGCGCTAAATATGGGAAATAACAGCATTATAAATCACTCTCTGTCACTAATGTTACTTTTCATCTTCTATAAAGGATCTTCTAAAACATTATAAAATGTTCCAATATGTTGTATTTTCTCCATAAATTGCTCATAAAAGCCTAGATATAATGGACACAGAGATGCAGGATTACAGGTACGGCAGCAGATAGAAGAGCTGTCTGCGCTCCTGTGGAATGATAATACAACCAGTACAGATTTATATCCAATGTGTATAAAAAATAGGAAAAACAAGGTCAAAAACTTTAATGGAAAAATTACAACTTTTCATTATACAAAAAAAAAATGTTTTTGCTACAAAAACCAATTCCAAGTCCTTTCAGTGGTCACTTCAGAAATTTTGTTCAACTATTTCTCAGTTGTATTTTCTTCTCATAAAACTGGAAAACAGAACTGTGATAAGAGGTCGGAAAAAGTGACGTCAGAGCGGAGGATTGCTCATTTTAGGGGAATGTGTTCTTTGCGTTGGTGTCATCACATTTGTGCATGTTTCTATCTAAAGCTATGTACAACTTCCTTTTTATTCATATTTTCATCAACATACAATTCAAGCTTCGTAGAAAAGATGATTAATTGTTGGAGCAGCGAATATACAGGCTGAAAATAACGTCTATAAACATGTTTTGTTCCTGTCGCATGTTTCATTGAATTATAAGTAATACGTATCAACTGGTGAGGAATCGCAATTTTGACCGCTTTCTGCCTGTGTACAGTGTACATAGAAAGCAGCCAATCAGTGATGTGGGCGGGGTTATACAGAGCTCAGCATTCAGAGAACTGCTAGATCTGTAGCAGATAAAACTGTGATTTTATCAAACCACAGCAAGAAGCCAAGTAAGCAATACAATTCTGGAATTCTACATTATACTGCTCTCAGATGACTCCTACTCACACATTCCCTAGTCCATAGTTGCTAGTTGCTCATGGCTAACACCTGTCTTATAGCGCGTCTTCCTGGGTCATAATTCAGTGCCTTATTGTATGTTTTATATATAGACTGTTCCAACTGACACTGTATAAAAAGTGATTCTTTTCTAAAGCCATTTTTTGGGGGGGAATGCTTCTACAACATTAAGCTATACTAAGGGGATAAGTCATTTAAGATAAATGTTTTAAAGGGAATCTGTCAGCAGGTTTTCTTATGTAATCTGAGGGCAGCATGGAGAAGGGGTTAAAACACTGAATTCAGCGATGTGTCACTTATCAAGCTGTGTGCTGTAGTTTGCTTACACTGAAGGCTTTATCACTTGATTATCAGTGCTGTGACTAGCTGGTGCATGAGCAGTTGTCCGACCACACCTCCTCCTGTGATAAGCAGCTCACTGTCCATAGACAATGTACATAGTGAGTCTGGTGTGGGTGTGGTCAGCTGTGGTGGGGCGGGGGCAGCTTTTTGAGCTCTGCTACATCTAAGAACTCTGATTGTGTGATAACTCCTGCACCCAGTAAAATAAGTGATACATCGTTGGCATCGGGGTCTCTTTTCCAATATTACGCAGCCCTCAGATGATGTAGCAAAGACCTGGTTACAGACTCCATTTAAACTAAATTAGAGCACATTGCTGTGTTTCCAATGTGGAGAGCAGAGTAAAGGTATGTGCACACGTTTCCGCAGCGTTTTTGGACGCGCGGAATTGCATGAAATCCGCAGTGTAGTGCACAACCAAAGTTATTCAATGTGAAATGAAGAATAGTTGTGCACATGCTGCAGAAAAAATCCATGCAGATTTGCAGCAGTTTTTTTTCTCAGCATGTCAGTTCTTTTTGCAGATCCGCAGCAGCGTTCTGATCCGAAAAATGGATAAGTGCATGCGGCATTTTTACATAAGGACCAATGGATGACATTTAAAAAATGTATATTTCTGATAACCCATGTACTTGTGTTGGTCGGTGTATTGTCTGTGTGCAGCCTTTTTGGCACACGGACAGCGCAGAGACAGAGCATGCCCATAAGTTGTCAGAGGTAGCCAATGTCCCACATGGAAAACATAACTTTACCGAAAATGACCACAAAGGTTTCCTCATGGAAGGTAAAAGAGTTACAAATATTTCAGAGCGTTTGTTTCATTTTCGGTGTTTCTTCTTCTGCATTTTTACCGTCTGGGTCTGCTGTCGTCATACTGCTCCTTCAGAAGGAAACGTCTGTATTTAGTTCATATATACAATGCACAGTCCTGTTGGAGGCGCTGCCAGTGACTAGTTCTGATGTCTCTTCATGTGCAAGGCAAGATGGTCAGATCGAGAGAAGCAGCGCCCGCAGGCTGCACATTTAAAGGGCTTGGCGCCAGTGTGTTTGCGGTAGTGTCTTGTCAACTCATCAGAACGAGCGAACCGCCAGTCACAGCCGTCCCAGGCACATTTATACGGCTTTTCACCTGCCAAAAAAAAACACAAAAAAGAAAACTAAGAAACATCACATCACAAAGCCCAAAATGCTCAAAGTCCCGATGTCATTAAAATGTTTCACTTTTAGTCTTTTCTGGTAATATACTTTGGGTAATCTGGTCTCACAATACTTATCATTGCTTTGTCGTATCTAACCACCACAAGGAATGAAGTCAAGAAGAATAAATTGCTGGGAAAAAATAACAAGAACATACCTTTCATTATATACACACGTTGTGTCACATTTATTTTTTTCTGGAAAAGCAACCACAATAGGTCACTAAATGTCTGGTGTAGGTATCTGATTTGTAATGGGTTAGATCAGATCTATTTATGAACAATACCTCTTTTAGTGATCTTTTTTACATTATCAGCCCCTAGTTGATGATATTCAGCTTGTTGTGTATTTATGGCTCAGGCAGTATTCTCTAGAAATGACCGGATTCACAAAGGATCCACTTCCAGTCTAATTTTCCTCAAATTGCCAATTTCAACAGTTTGCAATTTTTTTAATGATCGTAAAAAAAAATCCCACTGCCGAAGACTCAGAGAGCAAGCTGATGATGTCCAACATGGCCACACGAGCCTTCCCGTAATGCATTGTAGCTCTCATACAGCCTAGCATAGCCAAACAGGGCCTATCACAGCCTGTATAAAAGATGAGGGTCGGCCAAAGAGCACTATATTATACCTGTATGGTGCACAGATAAGAAGATAGAGCACACAGCTCATCCCATATAGGTATAGAAAAAGGCCTAATCAGGTTGTGGTGTACTACTTCAATGGTTAAGCACATAGAAAATGGGAAATGGAGGTACAGAGAGCTAGTGCCCCTGTGTGCTGGTAACATAAGGAGTGGTGTTTTGAAGGATGGGGCTGTATACAGGGGCTAGAAGGAGGATATAATGCAGAAGAGGGCTGAAATGAGTGATGTAGTGCAGGATGGGTCATTATATAGAGGTGTTAAGAGGATATACTGCAGAAGAGAGCTGAAAGGAGTGATGTATTGTAGGGTGGGCCACTATATAGAGGGGTTAAGAGGATATACTGCATAAAGTGGCCCTATACAAAGGCTAAGATTAGTTGAGATGTGATTTTTGCCTTCTGCAAAGAGAAGAGAGATGTGAAACTGCAAAATACCACTCTATTGATGCATATGACAGAGGATTATCTTTTAATGTATGCATCAACAGAGCAGCATTTGCAGCATGACATCACTGATCTCTCAGCAGCAGGCAACAAACAGCTCTGCGCTGCCATTGTGGGGAAGTTTTCTAGCATTGAGCTTTGCTAGAACCAGCTAATAATGAAACACCTCATAGACAGCTATAATGATGTAGATGGCAGAAGATAAGATTGGCCAGGCAGGGCACTGTACAGCACTTAGATAAGCTGGCTGTGATTTCTCAAGTGCACATTAACATTGACCAGTCCATGTGCTGCAGTCTGATGCACACGGGAACAACACGCTATCTGAAAACATGTTCTTAAGAATGTACTGTGATGGTGAGAGTAATTTTCTTAGCAGGCTTTGTATGTTGTAGTTATTATTTGATGTTTTGGAGATAAGCTACTAAGATAAGTAACAATATCCCTAGTAACGGACTCTTAGTCTTTTTCCATCTCTTTGTGTTTTTTTTTCATGAATACCCCATTTTACTAAATATACAAACTGTATGTAAATACTTAATTCCTGTGCTAGAAAAGAGCTGAAGAATATTCATAGTCTTGCTAGTGGGAATGAGAAGATATGGTCTGCTCCATTGTTTGGGGTAGCCCTTCCATGGTGATCCAAGATGTATGCCAGCATCTGACACAATAGGTGCTGTCCCCCTTCTGATTCAGTGCCCATTGTTTGGAGCCTAGGTCTGACCTTCATACATTCTGCCAGACAATAGTTTGGCAGGCCTTCCAATTATTTTGAAGATATTGAAAGCTTGTAGCATTCCATTGTGTTAACCCCTTAATTGTTGGTAGTTAATAACATATACAAGGATTATTAGAAATAAAGGTTTGCTGATACAAAATGTATCACATTATAGGTTCCTGATTGACAAATATTACATAAATTAAAATTATTTAAAAAAAATGTTACATAAATTTAGATAGCAAGTGAATGGGATATATGTAAAGGTGCATGTGTAGCAGACGCTGAGCCATAGAGATCCATTCATCTGCGCTGTCACTTTCTCAAGCATCTACAATATTTTCATTAGGACCTGAAGTATTCAGTAAAAACTCTTACAGACTATTTCACAAGCTTAGATAAAAAAGAAAAAAAAGTAAAAGCAGCACTTTGCAATATAGAAAAATAAAGCTTTCTTTAACCATCTGTGTGACATTTCGTCTATGAAAGCTTTTCAAGTATCATTCCCTAAAAACCGAGAGGACCCATACCCTTCCTCGTCATTGACGCAGGAGCACTGGCGGCATTTTCTACAGACAGAAAACCTCAAATAAGGGGACGATGCCCTATATGACATGGTGCTAAAATATGTTTCTGTATTATCATCGGCCATCAGGATGATTGGGCTTTGTGCCGCCGGATCCACACAGCAGATATTGAGACATGCGCATAGACTGAAGGATACAGAATCGAGTGGCTTGTATCATCATTAATTGGAGTACTACTACAGGGTTAATTATGTAAATTGATAAGACTATATACAGGAGAGATAGATGATATTCAAGGGGTATTTTAATATTAATTAAATTGCTTTTTAGTTAGTTAAACAGCATGATAATGAGCCCGCTTGCAGCTCACTATCTATCTACTTTCATTCTCCTACAATGAGAACCTTCATCTTACATAACTAACAGCCGCGAATCATGCAGCCGCAGGGACTCGGACATAATAGATGAGCACGACTAAGATAATCAGATAACACCTGAGCGTGCGCACTCTACATAGCTAACAGCTGCGAATTATGCAGCCGCAGGGACTCGGACATAATAGATGAGCACGACTAAGATAATCAGATAACACCCGAGCGTGCTCGCTCTACATAACTAACAGCCGCGAATCATGCAACAGCAGGGACTCGGACATAGTAGATGAGTACGACTAAGATAATCAGATAACACCTGAGTGTGCTCGCTCTACATAACTAGCAGTTGCGAATCATGCAACCGCAGGGACTCGGACTTAGTAGATGAGCACGACCAAGATATTCGGATAACACCCGAGCGTGCTCACTCTACATAACTAACAGCTGCAAATCATGCAACCACAGGGACTCGGACATAGTAGATGAGTACGACCAAGATACTCGTGTAACACCTGAGCGTGCTCATTCTACATAACTAACAGCTGCGAATCATGCAACCGCAGGGACTCGGACATAATAGATGAGCACAACCAAGATAATCAGATAACACCTGAGCGTGCTCGCTCTACATAACTAACAGCTGCGAATCATGCAGCCACAGGGACTCGGACATAATAGATGAGCACGACCAAGATAATCAGATAACACCTCAGCGTGCTCGCTCTACATAACTAACAGCTGCGAATCATGCAACCGCAGGGACTCGGACATAATAGATGAGCACAGCCAAGATAATCAGATAACATCTGAGCATGCTCGCTCTACATAACTAACAGCCGCGAATCATGCAACCGCAGGGACTCGGACATAATAGATGAGCACGACTAAGATAATCAGATAACACCTGAGCGTGCTCGCTCTACATAACTAACAGCTGCGAATCATACAACTGCAGGGACTCGGACATAATAGATGAGCACGACTAAGATAATCAGATAACACCTGAGCATGCTCGCTCTATATAACTAACTGCTGCGAATCATGCAACCACAGAGACTCGGACATAGTAGATGAGCACGACCAAGATACTCAGATAACACCCGAGCATGCTCGCTCTACATAACTAACAGCCGCGAATCATGCAGTCGCAGGGACTCAGACGTAATAGGCGAGTACGACCAAGATACTCAGATAACACCCGAGCATGCTCACTCTACATAACTAACAGCCGCAAATCATGCAGCCGCAGGGACTCGGACATAATAGATGAGCACGACCAAGATACTGAGATAACACCCGAGCGTGCTCGCTCTACATAACTAACAGCCGTGAATCATGCAGCCCCAGGGACTCGGACATAATAAATGAGCACGACCAAGATACTCGGATAACACCCGAGCGTGCTCGCTCTACATAGCTAACAGCCGTGTATCATGCAACCGCAGGGACTCGGACATAATAGATGAGCACGACCAAGATACTCGGATAACACCCGAGCGTGCTCACTCTACATAGCTAACAGCCGTGAATCATGCAGCTGCAGGGACTCGGATATAATAGATGAGCATGACCAAGATACTGAGATAACACCCGAGCGTGCTCGCTCTACATAACTAACAGCCGTGAATCATGCAGCCGCAGGGACTCGGACATAATAGATGAGCACAACCAAGATACTCGGATAACAACCGAGCGGGCTCGCTCTACATAGCTAAAAGCCGTGAATCATGCAGCCGCAGGGACTCGGACAAAATAGATGAGCACGACCAACATAATCGGATAACACCCGAGCGTGCTCGCTCTACATAACTAACAGCCGCGAATCATGCAGCTGCAGGGACTCGGACATAATAGCTGAGCACGACCAAGATACTCGGATAACACCCGAGCATGCTCGCTCTACATAACTAACAGCCGCGAATCATGCAGCCTCAGGGACTCGGACATAATAGATGAGCACAACCAAGATACTGAGATAATACCCGAGCATGCTCACTCTACATAACTAACAGCCACGAATCATGCAACCGCAGGGACTCAGACATAATAGATGAGCGCAACCAAGATACTGAGATAACACCTGAGCGTGCTCGCTCTACATAGCTAACAGCCGTGAATCACGCAGCCGCAGGGACTCGGACATAATAGATGAGCGCAACCAAGATACTGAGATAACACCTGAGCATGCTCGCTCTACATAACTAACAGACGCAAATCACGCAGCCGCAGGGACTCGGACATAATAGATGAGCGCAACCAAGATACTGAAATTACACCCGAGCGTGCTCACTCTACATAACTAACAGCCACGAATCATGCAGCCGCAGAGACTCGGACATAATAGACGAGCACGACCAAGATATTCGGATAACACCCGAGCGTGCTCGCTCTACATAGCTAACAGCCGCGAATCATGCAGCCGCAGGGACTCGGACATAAGACGAGCACGACCAAGATACTCGGATAACACCCGAGCGTGCTCACTTTTCACAACCAGGGAGGAATCTGAATTTTGATTATGTTTCTAAGTACAGGGAAGACATCACTGTAAGATGTTATTGCTTATCCCCTAGGGCAATCCTTCATTCGACAGTCTTTTTGGAGATGGATTCAAAGCACTGGCTCTCATTTTGTTACAAGGTATACTTTTTCTATCAAATTTAGTGAAAGACAAACTTAGAAAAATTGTATGACAGTTCAATGAAGTCTAACACAGCTGAAAAACTGGAATTCTGTCACCAGGTTTTTGCCCCTAATCTGAGAGTAGCATGATGTAGGGACAGAAACCCTGATTTCAGTAATGTGTAACTTACTGGGCTGCTTGCTGTAGTTTTCAAAGAATTGGCGCAGCACGTGAATTAATACGATTAATCCCCAATCCCCACAGTTTTAAGCGTGCCCTAAAAATGCATTTGTTCCGACTGGCCTATCGCCTCAACACATTAACTTAACTATCCCTGTGTGGCTCATTCAAAATTCTTTACCATAACCAGGTTCCTCGCATCATCCTCGCATCATGCAATTGTTACCATCCACCTTTTGTGTCTCCTCTTTTTCCTCATAGATTGTAAGCTTGCGAGCAGGGCCCTCATTCCTCCTGGTATCTACTGTGATCTGTGTTTATTGTTATGCTGTAATGTCTATTGTCTGTACAAGTCCCCTCTATAATGTAAAGTGAGGCGGGATATGTTGGCGCTATAGAAATAAAATTATTGTTATTATTATTATGTGAGTATTTATAAGGGGCTGTAAGGTTTGTCTTGTATCTTTACACACGTCCTGGAATATTTCTAGTTAATTGTATGCATTTTATGTAATGTCTTTCATGTGATAGCTGCTACTGTGTATATTTTATGTAATGATTGTTATGTATAAAGTTTATATATATCTGGGCAATGTTTATTATAGGGAAAGCGTAGTGCCCACTAGATGAGGGCATATTAGTGGACATGACATTAGATAGGAGTTCCACACAGTTAACAGTTAAACTAGGAGGGGTTTGCTATGTAGATAAGCTAGGAACATTTCCTGAAGTGAGGAGTAGGGCCAGGGAGCCCGTACAGTCCACATGGGCTTAATGCCCAGGACAGCATAGTGACCCCGTAACGTTTTATAAAGAAGCTGCCCAGCCATCCAGGGCCAGTGGGTCAGTACAACAGCAGAGGCAACAGTGACAACAGTAGTAGAAACCGGAGCTGCAGGAGAAGTCACAGCAGTATAGATGGGCGGGTCGCTCACCATGTGGCAGCTAATTGCATGGGCTGATGCCCTCAGATCTGGGGCAAAACGGCTGAGGGAACCCTCAAGCGAAGTAAGTCTGGACAGGGAGTATGCTAAGGAACCGTATGATACGGTCCGACCTGGGAACGTGCTGTATGACAGAGAGAGGAGCAAAGGGAAAGAAGAAGAGTTGGATTGCGTGAAATCTGATGTTGATGCTGTAACGAATATGGATGTGCTGTGTAAGAAGACCAGTAAAGTCGTACGTTTAAAAGCTGAAATGGACTGTGACTCAATTTGTGTGAAACCGGACAGTGGAAGCCCCCAGCCACGTAGAGGAGACCCTGACACAGCAGAAGGTGAAGCCACAGGTATACAGAGCAGTGGACATTATTTTCATGTGATGGGGGGCTAGGGCACGCCCGAGCCGCTAGCCTCAGCCACGACTATGGCCCTGGCTCTGCACCTCACACATTCACAAGTCTGCAGTCATATAGAGTGTCTGCAGACCAGTCAACCCCTTCAACACAACATCGTGAATGATTGACAGAAGATTTAATATTAAGGTTCCTACTTTTACGTGAATATTATAAATGTAGTAATGCCTCCAAAAATTGGAGACTCATTACCAAAACGGCTGCAGTTGGTGTCAGTACAGCTTCTAGCGCAATGTTTTCCCCCATAAATAATAAAGTCACTGCAGTTATATTGGGCAGTATTTTCTTTATATATATGTTCTCTTAGTAGAAACGAATGAATATTGGAATTTTCTATGCTTTCAAATTCAGTGTTCAAATATTGGACTTCCCTAAGATAAACATGTTATTCATGTCCATGGCTCCAGTTCTCACGTATGCCGGTGCCAGCAGCGCATTATTATGTAGAGCTGAGCCAACACAGCCTGGTTAATAAGCTGTAAAGAAACAATATTTGCTAATAATTAGTTGTAAGCCTGTAATGCAGATTATTGAATGGAAATACATATTAACAGTATTTTAATGCTGAAAAATCAGCATTTCACTAAAGCTCTTTGTGATTCCTGAGTTAAAGGAAACTGACGGGACCCTGACAACTAAACAGAAAAAGGACGAATGTCTGGAATGATTTTTATGAAATGTTAGAAGGTGAATTTGATAATGAGTAACTAAGCTTTTCAAACTTTTTAATTTTTTTGTTGAATCCATAGTGCGTTCAGGCAGGAAAGGTGCGCTGCTGCTGCCTAAGCTGTGCACCTCTACGTGTGGGGGGTTACAGTGAGTAGTGGAGGTCTCAAAACAGGACCCCCACAAAACTGACTGCAAAGGGCACTAAAGTATACATTGAATGTATAAAAACAGTTTAAAAGTTCTAGTTACTCTTTATTTTTTTTTCTAAATGTACGGCTAGAGTTTTTTTGCTACATTTTTATGCTAATTTTCAGCTGCGTTTTACAATACCAGCGAAGCCTATGAGATTTCAGGAATCCCATGAATACACATTGGATTTTTGTCATCAGTATTTTGTACTTTGCATGATTTTTTGGACATAGAGCATGTCACTTCTTTCAGCGTTTTTTCAGCGTTTTTCACCTATTGACTTGAATGGGTGGTGAAAAAAACGCACAAAAAAACGCAGGTATCATATTTTGCTGCATTTTTTGTGCAAAAAACTAATTCTGGAGAATAGGAATTTTTTTTCAACATTAAACTTTATCAGCATGCACAAGAGACAAATCTAGCATGCCAAAATCGATTTAAAAAGGCACAAAAAACGCAGCAGAAATCGCAAGAAAAACCAAGGAAAACATGTTTTTTTCTGAAGCTTGTTTCCTACCAAGAAATCTTGTTTTGTTGCAGAAAAAAACAATGATGAAACGCCTAGTGTGAACTTAGTTTCACACTAGCGTATGGCTGAGCTGCGGAGGGATGTGGACTTCCTCCATGAAGCTCCGCCCACGGCCGCACCTCCTCCGGTCAGCTCCACCTACGTCGGCATGCAGCTTGCATGCGGCGTGCTTACCCTATCTTTAACATTGGGTACACAGGCCGTGCCGATGTATGTGGATGCCGCTGCATGCATCGTTTTGATGGTGCGGCGACCGCAACAAAATGCAACATGTTGCGTTCAGCGCAGGTCGCAGCACTGTTAAAACGATGCATGCGGCGGCATCAGGAGGAGGTGCAGCTGTGGGTGGAGCTTCATGGAGGACGTCCGCAGCCCTCCGAAGCTCAGCCATACGCTAGTGTGAAACTAGCCTTAGCCTAAGGCCATGTGCACACTTTGCGTTTTTAGATGCGTTTCCGCTGCGTTTTTCAACGTGCGGAAACGCATCCAACCCGCAGCACAGTGGACTACCAATGTAATTCAATGGGAACCGCATGTCTGCTGTGCGCATGCTGCAGAAAAAAATGCGCGGTTTCGCCGCGCTTTATTTTTCGCAGCATGTCAATTCTTTGTGCGGAACTGCAGCAGTTCGGCGCCCATTGACTTGCATTGAGTCGGGCACTTCCGCAGCAAAACCGCAGATCTGAAAAAGATCTGCGTTTTTGCTGCGTGTGAAACCGCTGCAGTTCGGGAGGAGGGAAGATTGTGGGCGGAGTGTGGGCGTCTACAGTGTGCGGCGCTATGTGTGTGGGCGGTGCGTGGACGTGTATAG
>VIAB01005309.1:77038-89863 GCA_009801035.1 Oophaga pumilio | reverse complement strand
GGGGGGAAGGGTGGGAAATGCATAAAACCCTAACAGCAAAAACACAATAATCAGAGAAGATTGTAATTACATATTTTGGTGTGGACACCTGCAGATAAAAGCAGCATTTACACCAGGTATGAATACAGGCTTGAACTGAAAGAAAATCCATTATGATTGCCAGCATTATATATTATTACTGTGCCGCTACGGGTGATTGTGGCTTCTTATTAAATAGGTAGACACACACACTTTGTTACTAGATATGTGTTATTACCGCTGATGCGTGTTCCCTTTCTCAGTGCAATTTCCACAATAAATTGATTTACATAAGTTTGAATAATTGCAAATGAGCCATTCTTATAAGCGGGTAACAAGCGTTTCACAACCTGCGTAACTGATAATCAGGGTTTCTCCATTGCGCTTCTAGCCAATGCTATTTTAACCCTGAGCCATATAATTAGTGGGGTGGTAGAAAGTTTTCCGATCCCAGCATCCATCACACAACAGGTTTTATTCCATAGATATTCTCTGTGTGCTCGGGACTTACCACCGATCAGTCATGGACGAGTATCTGGTAGGAGTTATCTACAATACTGTCTCGCACATAGGCCAGGTAATCTGTGCTCTACACTCAATATCTGGATTTTTCCTATAATGACATAATTTAGCAATCTGTGGCTTTGTCCTAGCCTCTTGGTGTTGATGGGGCTTTTTTGATTCGTCTCGTTTTTAGCTTTCCAATTTATTTTGTACATTATTTATGTTTTATATTTATTCATCAAAAGAATAAGTGTGCCAAATAAAAAAAGTTTTGGAAGGGTTCCTCAATCGAGACCCTCTTCTACAAGCTAGAACAGTCCTGTCTTTGCATTTATGGTTGACTATGATTACAACGACCCTTTTGTAATTCTACATTTCCCCTGGATAGCCAGCTGCATCTTCTGGAGCCAGTTATGAAAGGGGTATAAGAAGAATTTATCCCCTATCCTTGGATGGTGATTGATTGGTGGGAGTCTGAGCACTGAAATTTCCACATTGTTTCAATGGAGCTACAGTCACGTCTCCAGCTTTTCATCCTATATGCAGTCTACTAAATTATCTCTGACAGTCCTATAGATCTTCAGTAGAGTAACAAGGACAAGTGCAGCCTCTAATACATTAAACCAGGGATACAATCCCCACATCCTGGAAAATGGTGAGGGTCTCAGCAAGGCTCCCCTCGCTACCTTGCCTGTCCTATGTATAAATGATAACTTGTTATTGTTGATGTTTAGATGCACTACAACCAATATGTTTTATGTGATGACGTGACATGATGTATGTGATGACATCCATGTGTCATCAGTGTGACACGCATCAGCGTCTGGGAAAAGATTTACAGTTAGCACCTGTCTGTGTATCGCTCATATTCAGTAAATAAATAAATAAAAACTGTGTGGGAACCCCCGTACTTTTCCTACCCACCTGAGGTAAAGCAGACAGCTTTGAGTTTGTGTTAATATTCTGGGAGGGGCCAATAGCCATAAATATTCCCAGCCTCTTACTAACAGCTCACAGCTGTTTGCTTAGCTTTTACTGGTTAGTAAAAAATGGGACCCCCCAAAAAATGATGTGGTATCCTCTCTATTTTTACTAAACAGACAGCTGTGGGCTGAAATTAATAGGCTAGGAAATGGCCATGGATATTGGCCCACTCCCAGACTAAGAATACCATCCCTCAGCCACCCTAGAAATGGTGCATCCATAAGATGCGCCAATTCTGGCCCTTAGCCTTGGCCCTTCACACTTACCCTGGTGCATTGGCAAGCGGGGTAATAGTTTTGAGGCTAATGTCAGCTGTTTTATGTCCGCTGACATCAAGCCTTAGATTTACTAATGGTAATGAAGAGGCCTCTGTCTGACACCCCCTTTACTAACCCTGTAGTCAAAATGAATAAAGAGACACACAGAGAAAAGTCCTTTAATTGAGAAAAACACTGCCCGACCCTCTTTTACTTATTTATTAGCCTAAAAATAAAAAATCTACGTAATGCTTACCTGTAAGCTGTTAATCCATAATGATGAGGTCCCACGACGATCCCCAACTCTGCTACTTTCGGATGGTGTGGTGAGCGGTGACATCAATAATGTGACCGCTCACCACGCCAGCCGGAACACGCTGAGCTCAGCATGAGAATGCGGCTGCAGTGAGGAGCTGTGTTGTGATTGAGGTTACTGCAGGTCACAGGCAGCCATTCTAATGGTAAGCTCTGTGTGAGTTGGCCTGTGAACTGCCGTAACTTACTTACGTCACCCCTCGCAGCATGAGAAATTTCTCACACTGCAAGTGGTGACGTCAGTAAGGTTACCGCAGTTCATAGGCCGACTGATCACATAATTTTCTAGGTTTATGACAGAAATCTTGAAATTTTCCTTAAAAATTGGGTGCCACTCGGATGGTCTAAATAATAATAATCTTTATTTATATAGCGCCATCATATTCCGCAGCGCTTTACAGTTTAATATGTGGGATCCAATGTTTTTGAATTCAGCTAGTCCTTTTTAATCACGTGATGTCATAAACCTAATGGAAAACAGAAGAATTAGCTGGGTAGAAAGGCAAAATGAGAAATTGTAAGAACACAGTACTGTATAATGTAACGACTGCAATATATTACGAGGATACAAACTTTGATGGGAGGAGGAGGAGTGCTTCATTGATGGCCACGTCTGATCTACAACACAGCACCAGAGACACTGATCCGTTTTTAAAATTGATGTGTGTATCAATTAATGAAACTATGGGTCCGTGTGCTGGCCAGGAAAGTATGGACAGCACTAGGATGTTTCACATGGATGTGTGAATGGAGCCTAAAGAGAAGAAACTGTTCTCTGCTTTCTGTGAGCCTCTGGCTGTAGGAGCCCGCCCTAATGCTCTGTTCTCTATGGGAGACTAGGGACCCGAAGCTTCTCTTCTTTAGCGTGTCCTCCACAGCTACCTGATGGTGGAAATCAGGAGGAAATCAACCTCTGTAGATAAGGAACATGAAGATAACCCTGTGTAATAACAAACACTGTGGATTAGTCTACCACCTGTTTATCATTCTTCTCAAGGTTTGGTATTTGATTAAATTGATGGAGACCTGCATATGTCTCCCGGGGCTAAACATGATTAATAAGTGATGGTACATGTTCTAAAAAAAAAAAGTAAGCATTCTAGAATTATTCAGTGTAATGACGATTCATCACAGATACAGCCCAGAACACACTCTTCTGAGGGTCGTCTATGTCCTGGAGAAGCCTGATTAAAGCATATTCTCAAATACGAAGTCAAGCTGTAAAGTTACAGAATAATATGACATTGACAATAATGCCGTAAAGTGCAGACGCGATCAAAAGTAAAGTCATTGAGATGTGCAGATGTATGCTACACTCAAAGCAGATAAAATATTCATGCGTACCAATTAAAGAAGTCCTAATAGAGGATTTAATGGCGTATCCTTTGTGAACGCAGTTGTGCAAGTCAGCCATAATTTAACTGTATGTGAAATCTCAGTACTCTTGGGCAGGAAACCCCTGACTGGGTATGCTGGCCGTAGAGAGGTCACCTCATGTATTTTTCTACATTCTGTTTTCACCTTTGATATTCAGATATTGATCTCATATAAGCCATAGTAATGTTGTGAGATTGTTGCAACCTTAGCGTTAACCCTATAGAAAATAATGTGCATGACTTCATAAAACTCAGACGTTTAGAATGTTTGTGATAGTTGCAAGGTTAACGGAAATATTTTTTTTTCCCAAGGAGACACTATGAGGCCACATTCCTCGATTTTTCTCTGCATTTTTTGCATTTGACCAAATGTTACCGTGTAGGATGAACCCAGTAATTTGCTGGATATATATCATATGTGCCCGTATATTGAGCTGTTGGACTGGAGAAAATTTTCTTCAGTTGCCATTGTCATCTTTTGTTGCCCCCCGGTCTATAAACTATCTAGTCAATCAAAGAAGAAAGAGAAAAACTCAAGATGTCCTTAGTAAGAATATATTCGCATGTAACTTTTTATCTTTTTTATGTATGATAATTACAGGCTGTGGCCAGAAAATTATACCGGATAGTTTTTTTTGTGCTGTTTTTTATTTACTAGGTTTAAATGCGCTTTTTTATGAAGTTTTTGGTGCTAAGCCACTTTAATCTAAATTGTGAAAAGCAACAGTGAAAATGCTGTAAGAATTGACATGCTGTGTTTTCTTTTTAAATAAAACACAGTACCTGTCAAAAAAAATGGATGAAAAAATGCAATCTGTGAACAAGCCCTCTATGTAACTGAAGATTTGTAAATCCTGACAGTGAGTGAGCACAATATGCGCTGTTAGGATTCTCCGGTACCAGGAGCAGGTAGGGACGTTATTTGCATACAAGTGGTCACATGCTGACTAGACGTGTGCGGCCTCACTCAATTCACTTGTGTTGAGGAAGGTCGGAGACGTCTAGTCGGAATGTGGCCGGGAGTATGCAGATCGCATACTTGCAGTCACACGACCGCTCACTTCCGTCCCTGGCACTAGAGAGAACGTTTTGAGGATTCACAAGTCTCAAGTGTGACAGCAGGCTTGAGCTCCAAGCATGGACAACCCCTTTAAACTTCATATCAATCTGTTGTACCTTAATCTGTTCTTGGTAAAGCCATGGGACAGCCAATATGACATTAACCTATGTTAGATGTGCACTGTCAAAAAAGCCTTATAGAATTGCACAGGATTTTGCTCTATTTTGTGCAATAAATTGGCAAACACCATGCTGGAAACAACAGAGACCCCTTATAATCATTGAGCTCTGTCTTGCGCCAGTGTTGTCCTTTATGTAATGGATCCAGCCCTGCCACATTCTTCTGCTCTTACGATGCAGTTGTGAGCGAAGTTTTACAGCACTGACCGGTATCTGTCAACTCCATAATCTTGAAAGATCTATAAGAAAATGTTTTTTAGTATCTTCACGATAGAAGTAGGAATTTACTGGTTTCTGGACCCGTGATCTATGGTCATTCACTGTCTACAGTCCAATACTTTGCGTAAGAGAAAGACAAATGGAGTGTCAAGTATAAGGTCTTTAGCTGAATGGAGTGTCAAGTATAAGGTCTTTAGTTGAATGGAGTGTCAAGTATAAGTATACAGGTCTTTAGCTGAATGTAGCCTTATCCTTGCCGAAGAGGGTGATTGCTGAAGGATGTGGCATTTTCCAAAGCAAATACAACGCCCCATGCAGATAACAATGTCATAAGCTGTATTGACATTACCTACCTCCCATGAGGTTGGGTCTGATTACACAGAACTTTAGCCACAAATGCTGCAACAGCTTGAAAACTTTGATATAGTGTTTTAGAAATCAGATGAAGTAGTGGACTTTGTTCTCGATGAATCAATTAACAAGAACTTTTCTGCTTTTCCCCTTTGTATCTTGTAAATGCCAAGATGGGACTATTTACATGGCCGTACAAACCAGATTTGTATCCTATGTGCCATAAGCGGGGTTGTAACTACAATCGGTACGAGGGTTGCAATCGCAACCTGAGTCCTGGAACCTAAGGGGCCCAAAAATCCCTTTTGGCTTGTATGAAAAGACCAATACTATTAAAGGGGTTGTCACACCCAAATCGATAAGTTTGCAGTCTCTTTTGGTGACTGCAGACTTATGAATCCCCCCAACGCACTCACTATACGCTGTGAGGATTCACCGGTTTCTTACCTGGCACCGGTGGGTATGTATGAGTTAGGCCGGGGTCACACTTGCGAGTGTGATGTGAGAAACTCGTGCGAGTCTCTCGCATCAATACCCGGCACTGCCGCCATCACTTGGGACCGGAGTGTACGTCTGCATGTATTTCGCTCCGAGTGCCGGCAACAGTGCCAGGTATTGATGCGAGAGACTCGCACGAGTTTCTCACATCACACTCGCAAATGTGATCCCAGCCTTATACATACTCCCGGGAATTCATAAGTCTTCAGTCACACGGAGTGACTGCAGACTTATCATTAGACCGGAAAACCCCTTAAAAGGAATTTTCTGTACTCCAAAATACATTTTTACTGAATCTCAGTGTGCACACTGTCAGGATCCCCCTCTTTTTCCAGCTAAAGTGGCCCAGTTGCATAGTGCCGACTAGCAACTTTTACTGCTTCTCTCAATGTTGTATTCGGAGAAACAAATGACAAGCTATTGACAAGTCGTATACCTGCAGTCACCTGCACACACGCTCAAGCTGGAAATAAAAGGGAATTCTGACAGTAGAAATTTTGCACACTATCAGGATCTAGCAAGATATCTGCAGTCACGTAGAGCGACGGTAGAAATGTATGTTGATCCCAGAAGACCCTTTTATTTTCCTAACAGATAAAGGGTTTTTCTCAACTTCATAAATGGTTAAAATTACTAAGTGCTTGTTTTCAAAATCAACTTTGCAATTTAAAGTCGCCTTATTTGCATATGGTTTTTTTAATGGCAACTAAACCACTAAATGCTATACAACAGGCATGATTTTTATGTGTGTTAAGTCCCTTATATACTTGCATAAGTGGTTTATTTAGCATTTTCTGGGTGACAGCTTCCTGTTAAGGCTGTGTGCACATGTTGCGTTTTTTAATGAGCCGACTTATCACAAAACCTAAAGATAATCCTGATTCCAACAAAGTGTATGAGATTCCTGATGTCTCATGCACATGTTTCTTATTTGTGACTTTCAGATTTAGTGCATGGAGGCCACTGTGCTCTTAGGAACCTTGAGTACTGCAGAATTTCTTTTGTAACCTTGGCCAGATCTGTGCCTAGCCACAATTCTGTCTCTGAGCTCCTTGGCCAGTTCCTTTGATCTCATGATTCTCATTTGGTCTGACATGCACTGTGAGCTGTAAGGTTTTATATAGACAGGTGTGTGCCTTTACAAATCAAGTCCTATCAGTTTAATTAAACACAGCTGGACTCCAATGAAGGAGTAGAACCATCTCAAGGAGGATCACAAGGAAATGGACAGCATGTGACTTAAGTATGAGTGTCTGAGCAAAGGGTCTGAATATTTATGACCATGGGATATTTCAGTTTTTCTTTTTTAATTTGTAAAAATTTCTACAGTTCTGTTTTTTTCAGTCAAGATGGGGAGCAGAGTGTACATTAATGAGAAAAAAAATGAACTTTTTTGAATTTACCAAATGGCTGCAATGAAACAAAGAGTGAAAAAATTTAAAGTGGTCTGAGTACTTTCCGTACCCACTGTAGTAAAATTGCACCCTGCGAAGCTTATTTGACAGCTTTATATGATTAAATAGATAAATAAAAAAATACCTGTGGGGGGGGCGTCATCCGAATTTTTTGTAACCAGCAAAGGTAAAGCATACAGCTGGGGACTAATCTTATCAGGCTGGGAATTTCCATGGTTATTGGACCCTTCCCAGCCTAAAAATTCCAGCCCGCAGTTGCCCCAGAAGTGGACCCCATGTAGTTGTTTTTTTTTTACTTCAGTTATTTATTTATTCATAGAAGGCTATCCAATAAACTCCACAGGGTGCAATTTTATTATATGTCTTGGGGTTGTGCAATTATAGGTCTATGTGTCTATATCTATTTTCTATCTCAGTCTATTATCTATCTCTTTAACATTCATTGCTGTCCAAAAACACATGTAAAAATGCACATTTTTGCCACGTCATTTTTCCTGCCAAGAGATGCAGAAATGGTGCAAAAATTTCTGCATCCAACACTGCGTCAGTCTTGGCATTTAGAGAGTTTTCAGCTGTGAGAGTAAGCATGAGCCATGACACAATTATATCTGTCAAAGCTCTGTTACTTTATAACTTTTACACCAGTTGCAATTGTGGTTGGAACCGGATGTAAACAAAGGATACACCTGTTTTTCTTTTTTTTTATTCTCTATTCTCTATGTGAAGAAGAGTAGTATACACCCCTGGCTATCTCCACGAGCAGCTATCTCACATAAAAGTCAGAAGTCAACTAATGCTTTATTGTGAAGGAATATGATGAAATGCAGTATCCTGTTCCTTATTGTATATTGCATGTTTGCCTGGTACAATTCTTAGCTCAAAAGGTAACGAGAAGGGGTTTTCTCAAGTTCTCTCTTCAGGAGTACACCGCTCTCAGATCCCAGCTTCCGGCATTGCCGGGAGCAATGTGCTCCTGCAGATTGACAGTTTGGACCAGAACTTTTTTACTTACATCAGTTTTTGGAAAGAAGGTCGACAACCAATATGTTTGCTGTTGTTGCCCCCTCAGGGGCTGTCATACAGTTGTCTTATAGTCATCGACATCACAGCTATCTGGAATACTAGCTATAAAGCTCGGGTCACATGAGCGAACATCCCAGAGATTTTGTTCAGAGTGTTAGCACAGTGTGGCCCAATTCGGTCGGATGAAGAAGAGATGGAGAAAAAAATGTCTCCATCTTCTCCATTTTGTCAGTCCGTGGAAAGCAGACTCCACTCAGTTGGAGCCCAATGTTTTCCACGGTCTCATTGACTTACATGGCTGAGTAGCCTTCGAATATTGGATCCAACTCGAACATGCAGCAACTTTTATTTCTTGAGCAGCTCTGTCTAAGGAAAAAAATTGGACATGTGCGCGGCCCCATAGCATAGCATTGGTCCATGGTTGATCCGATGTTTTGTGGGATCGCACTGGCACCAGTAATACGGCCGTCTTCAAGATCCCTAATATTGAGGCTAAAATGCATTCAGCTTCGCAATTTTGTCCATTTTAATTTCCATTAAACTCCTATTTTATGTGTGTAAATGACAGCGCTCACATTTCGACTGAGCGGAAGAAGCAGTGTTCTTCCGGCTCAGACGAAAATGTAAAAGCTGCAGCTGTTGATTGGCTGCAGTGATCACGTGACTACCCCCGCCAAATTCTGATCCCAGTAGACCGGTGGGGGAGCACTGGTTCGGGAGTTGAGTATCGTTTTTGTAGGGGCGGTTCACCTCTCCGACATCATTAATAAGGGGTTGTCCAATAGTGAAGGTTATCCATCATATTCAGATCACAGAATCGCAGGGTGTGCACGCAGCCATGCTCAGGCCCAGTGCATTCTGCTGTTCTGGGTTCACATTTTCCATATACCTGTCCTTTTATTTCTAGTTGCTAAAAGTAATATCTCTCCATCACTAAATAAATGACCGTGTATCCATAGCATAAGCCGTTGCCGTGCTTATTAGGCCTCATTCAGACGTTCATGTTTCACTTGCATGTCCTATCCGTGTTTTTCATGGACACAGTGTACTTAGTATTGTCTATATGCCTGTTCGTATGTCCGTGATTCTAGGTTATTTACGGACTAAAACAAGTCTGCAGGTCGGTGCAAAACTCAGCACAGTGGTGGAATGCTAGTTGCATCTTAATGCGGTCTTATTTTTCGCTGACTGTTAGAGCTCATTAACACGTCCGATTTTTCCACGTACCAGAAAAACGGACCGAATATTTTGATCAGAGTTTTATCAGAGGGTGGTCTAAGTGTCATCCATATTGTCATATGTGGAGACATAAAAAAAAAAAAGTTTCTCCACTGAGTGCAGTCCAATTTTGGACCACACTTGCATTGCCGATTTTGACCCGACCCTCAGATCCAAATCGGACATGTCTCCACACTTTTTCTGTGGACTTCTTGATCCACAAAAAATTGTGGACATGTCAATGTCCTCATAGTCTATTACAAGTAAATGTGCTATCTGTGAAAAATACAGATAGCTCTCATACGTGAAAATCAGACGTGTAAATGATGCCTTAGTGTCCCGTTACACATAGCGACACACCAGCGATCCCGACAACGATATGCACTTGTCAGGATCGCTGGTGTGTCGCTACATGATCGCTGCTGAGCTGCCAAACAGGCAGCTCAGGCAGCGATCAGGGCTGTGACTATGCCGGTAACAAGCGACGCACGTCGCTTAGTTACTCGCAGTGTACCTTAGATACCAGCGCGCTGGTGCAGAGAGCTGGTAACCAAGGTACACATCGGGTTTCCAGGCGCTGCTCATCGCTTAGTAACCCGCTGTGTACCTTGGTTACCAGCTCCCCTGCACAAGTGCGCTGGTATCTAACGTACACATCGGGTTTCCAGGGGCCGTCCGGCGCCTGGAAACCCGATGTTTACCTTGGTTACCAGCTCCAGCTTGCTTATCACTGGTCTCCCGCCTGTCACACGCAGCGATGCGCGCTGGTCAGCGGGAGACCAGCGATCAAAAAATGGTCCAGGACATTCAGCGACGATCAGCGACACCCAGCAGTGGGGCTGATCGTCGCTGCGTATCACACTAAGCGAGATCGCTGGCTAAGTCGCTGCTACGTCACAAAATCGGTGACGTTTCAGCGATCTCGCTATGTGTAACGGGGCCTTTAGGGCTCATTCATACACCAGTGATTTTATTGTACCATAAAATTGGTCCGAGTACCATCAGCAATCTTTCTTATCAGAATATGGTCAGTATGTCAGTTTTTGCCAACTGTTTTCTCCTATCTAGCTGTCTGTGAAACACAGACAGCACATGGATGGCATCCGAGTGGTGTCCGATTTTTTTTTTTTTCATGGGCCCATAGACTTGCATTGACGATTTTGATCCGAGACTCTGATTTAAAACAAATGTCTCTTCGAAAAATCACAGACATGCGTATAGCCCAATTCACTATTATAGGTATGAGTGCTATCTGTGAAAAGCATAGGTAGCACATGTGTGCAAAAAATGGACCTGTGAATGAGTCCTTAGTGGAAGCTTGATCATAATGAGACTTTTAAAAATGAGTTTTTCAAATAGAAACACTTCTTTTTTTCATAGTTCTTTTTTCCCTGAAGAGTTTAGAAATATGTTTTTTTCCTTAAATCATTTCTTGCACATTTTTAGCCTTCTGATTTAACAGCATTAGAACTCATTCAGACGTCCGTTTTTCCCATACAAGCTGTATCCGTCTTTTTCATGGATAGAACTTGTACCCACTATAGTCTGTGGGGCTGTGTACGTGTCTGATTTGTTTTGCCGACCGAGTATTCCATGAAAAATCATGGCAGCATGTCCAAGAGTCGGATCAAAATCAGCTATACAACTTTATGGGTCCATTAAAAAAATCGGACAGCACTCGGATGCGGAACCACTAGATACAGTGGCATGTAAAAGTTTGAGCACCCCTAGTCAAAATTAGTTAATGTGAACAGTTAAGCAAGTTGAAGATGAAATATCCCTAAAATGGCTAAAGTTAGAGATGACACATTTCCTTTGTAATTTAGGCAAATAAATATATATTTAGTCATTTTTTTCATTTTAAAAATTACAAAAAGGAAAATGGGCTGATGCAAAAGTTTTAAGCATCGTTGGAGATTTGTGTGCTCAGATAACTTTGACCAATGTTTCAGACCTTAATTAGCCTGTTAAGGTTATTACTAGTGATGAGCGAGTATGCTCCTTGCTCGGGTTTTCCAGTGCACGCTCAGGTGATCTCCGAGTATTTGGGCGTGCTCGGAGATTTAGTTTGCGTCTCCGCAGCTGCATGATTTGCGATTTCTAGACAGCCTGAATACATGTGGGGATTCCCTAACAAACAGGCATTCCCTGTTTGTTTTCAGAGATCAGCTGGGCTTGCTCGGGACTAGCATACTCGCTCATTACTAGGTATTACTTGTTCGCCATCATAGTTAGTAAACTCCAGGTGATGCAAATTTCCCAGTTTTATAAAAACCCAACCTCCTCTAACCTTTTGCCGAAAAACAGCAGCCATTGGGTTCTTCTAAGCAGCTGCCTAGCACTCTGAAAATGAAAATTGTAGAGTCCCACAAAGCAGAAGAAGGCTATAACAAGATAGTAAAGTATTTTCAAGTTGCCCTTTCCTCATTTCGAAATGTAATTAAGAA
The DNA here is from genome assembly GCA_009801035.1 of Oophaga pumilio. NCBI lineage: Eukaryota > Metazoa > Chordata > Amphibia > Anura > Dendrobatidae > Oophaga > Oophaga pumilio. The sequence continues at coordinate 77,999 of VIAB01005309.1, read as the reverse complement.
ATGGCAGTTACCAGGAACAATGGAAGTCAAAGATAAATTCTGGAAGACCAAGCTAATTTTTAGTGAGAGCTGCTCATAGGATTGCTAGAGAGACAAATCAGAAACCCCACTTGACTGCAAAAGACCTTCAGAAAGGTTTAGCCGACTCTGGAGTTGTGGTACATTGTTCTACTATTCAGGGACACCTGCACAAATATGGCCTTCATGGAAGAGTCATCAGAAGAAAACCTTTCCTGCGTCTAAACAAACTGATTTATTTTGGAAACAAGTCCTGTGGAGTGATGAGGTTAAAATAAAACTCTTTGGCCACGATGATCAAAGGTATGGAAGGTATGTGTGCAGAAAAAAGGGCACAGACTTTCGTGAAAATAGCATCTCAACAACCATTAAGCATGGGGGTGGATCAATCAAAATGGCACGGGGAACATTTCATGGGTAGAGCGAAGAATGGATTTAATGAAATTTCAACAAATTCTTGTTGCAAACATAACACCATCTGTAAAAAAGCTGAAGTTAAAAAGAGGATGGCTTCTACAAAACGAATAATGATTCTAAACACAGGTCAGAATCCACAAAATACCTCAGAAGGAGCAAGTTGAAGGTTTTACAATGGCCCTTACAGTCCCCTGCTCTCAACATCATCGAAAATCTGTGGCTAGACCTCAAAATAGCAGTGCATGCAAGACGACTCAGTAATCTCACCGAACTGGAAGAATTTTCCAAGGAAGAATAATTGAAAATCCCTCAAACAAGAATTGAAAGACTCTTTGCTACAAACAGCGTTTACAAACTGTGATAATTGCAAAAGGCAGTGCTACTAGCTGGGCTGTGGAGTTAAAGTTGGTATAAAATGGACAGACTCCGATTCCTAAAATATATAATACGTTGGGTACAGTAGTACAATGCAAGATGTGCTATAAATGTTTTCATAATAATTTGGTAAACTTATGAAATGTCTTAT
>VIAB01005307.1:0-11873 GCA_009801035.1 Oophaga pumilio | reverse complement strand
CCCTGTGTAAGGGCGGGCCGATGCGTCGGGGCGACCCCTGTGTAAGGACGGGCCGGTGCGTCGGGGCGACCCCTGTGTAAGGACGGGCCGATGCGTTGGTGTGAGTTTGGCTGATGTGTTGGTGGTCTTTGTAGTACTGGCTTCTTGATAAGGTTTTATGGTCCATTGATGCGAAGGCCCATCACCACAAATTCACCTTTTCTTGCAGCTTGCCATATCCTGGAGTGTCCCGAGGGTCTTGCTCAGGATGTAATCAGCTCTATAGGACAGGCCTTTGAACTACGATTTAAGCAATACCTCAAGAATCCTCCTAAATTAGTGACACCACATGACAGGTTTGTTGTCCTCCCATGAGGTGTCTCTGGCCTTTGGTGGTAGGAGCAGGGATTAGGTACATGGCTTGAATGAATTTCCTGCTCTCACATTCCCTGATGTCTCCTCCAGGATGGCCGGATTTGATGGCTCTGCATGGGATGAAGAGGAAGAGGAGATCCCGGACCATGCATATTACAATGACTTTCCAGGGAAGGAGCCACCAATCGGTGGGGTCGTGGACATGAGATTACGAGAGGGAACTGCTCCTTCAGTGCAGACACAGAGCCCCAATCACATGGGGGCCACATTGGTGAGTGCACGAATTTTGAGAGGCTACATCTGGCTTTGTAGTCAAATGTCTCAATGTCCTCATCTTCCACAGCCTGTTGGACAGATATCTGGAGCAGAACAAGACCCGCGGAAACTGCAGCCACAGCCGCCGATGCAAGGTACTTGCACAGCCTGAGACTTCTCTATGACTGTCGAGCCCCTCTCCATCCTACACCATCTGACCTGTAACTGTCTAACCCCTCCCCTTTCACACCACCTGACCTGTAACTATCTAGTCCCTCCTCACACACCATCTGACCTGTAACTGTCTAGCTCCTCACACACCAACTGACCTGTAATTGTCTAGCTCCTCACACACCACCTGACCTGTAATTGTCTAGCCCCTCCCCTCACACCATCTGACCTGTAATTGTCTAGCCCCTCCCACACCACCTGACCTGTAATTATCTAGCTCCTCCCCTCACAGCACCTGACCTGTAACTGTCTAGCCCCTCCCGCACCACCTGACCTGTAATTGTCTAGCCCCTCCCTTTCCACACCACCTGAGCTGTAACTGCCTAGCCCCTCCACTACCACACCACCTGACCTGTAACTGTCTAGTCCTTCCCCTCCCACACCACCTGACCTGTAACTGTCTAGCCCCTCCTCACACACCATCTGACCTGCAACTGTCTAGCCCCTCCTCTCACACCATCTGTCCTGTAACTGTCTAGCCCTGTTCACTCTTTAGGGTTATAGGTTGGTTTCTTAGCATATTGAGGTCTATTGGAATGAAGCTGTTATTGGAGACTTTAGGGTGTGAAAACGTCTTGAAGATGTTACTGGCCGATCTCTGATGATTAAGAAAAAGCATCAAAAGACAAATGTATACACACAGATACGTAGATATATCTAATGGGAAAGGTTATTATAATAGTGAATGCATAATTGCTTGTACTTTACAAACATGAATTGGACCAAAATATGGAAAAGACCCTCAGTAAATATTAGATAAGAAACACAGAGAACAAAGCGCGATGTGGTCATATAAATGTTAGAAAATTTGCATTTTATTAGACAATAAATACTGCCAAGGAATTACGGGAGGCGCAGATCACAAAGGACAATACATAATATTGTTCAGTGTTACAAGAGAGAAAATGGCATAAGAGCATAAAGGAACAAATGGGAAAAGACACCTATTGTGAAGACATGACAAGTCAAGATGTTTCTATAGATGATAATTGCTGTACCACATAAAGTTCTCACAAAATTAGAATATCATCCAAAAGTGAATTTTTCAGTTCTTCAATACAAAAAAATGAAGAAACTCCTATATTATACAGAGTCATTACAAACAGAGTGATGTATTTCATGTATGTATTTTTGTTAATGTTGATGATTATGGCTTACAGCTAGTGAAAACCCAAAAGTAATTTTCTCAGTAAATTAGAATAATTAACAAAAATCACCTGCAAAGGCTTCCTAAGCGTTTAAAAAGGTCCCTTAGTCTGTTTCAGTAGCTCCACAATCATGGGGAAGACTGCTGTCCTGACAGATGTCCAGAAGGCTGTCTTTGACACTCTCCACAAGGAGGGGAAGCCACAGAAAGTCATAGCTGAAGAAGCTGGCTGTTCAGAGTGCTGTATCCAAGCATATTAGTGGAATGTTGGGTGGAAGGAAAAAGTGTAGTAGAAAAAGGTGCACAAGCAACTGGGATAAGCGCAGCCTTGAAAGGATTGTTAAGAAAAGGCCATTCAAAAATTTTGGGGAGATTCACAAGAGGTGGACTGCTGCTGGAGTCATTGCTTCAAGAGCCACCACACACAGCCATATCCAGAATATGACCTTCAAGTTTCGTATTCCTTGTGTCAAGCCACGCATGACCAATAGACAACGCCAGAAGCGTCTTACCTGAGCCAAGGAGAAAAAGAATTTAACTTGTTGCTCAGTGGTCCAAGGTGTTGTTTTTAGATGAAAGTAAATTTTGCATTTCATTTGGAAATCAAGGTCCCAGAATCTGGAGGAAGAGTGGAGAGACACAAAATCCAAGCTGCTTGAGGTCTATTGTGACGTATTCACAATCAGTGATGGTTTGGGGAGCCATGTCATCGGCTGGTGTAGGTCCACTGGGTTTTATCAAGACCAAAGTCAGCACAGCCGTATACCAGGAAATTTTAGAGCACTTCATGCTTCCCTCTGTCGACAAGCTTTTTGAAGATGGAAATTTAATTCTCCAGCAGGACTTGGCACCTGTCCACACTACCAAAAGTACCAATACCTGGTTTACAAACAACAGTATCACTGCTTGATTGGCCAACAAACTTGCCTGACCTTAACCCCACAGAGAATCTATGGGGTGTTGTCAAAAGGAAGATGAGCCACACCAAACCCAACAATGCAGACGAGCTGAAGGCTGCTTTCAAAGCAACCTGGGCTTCCATAACACCTCAGCAGTGCCACAGGCTGATCGCCTTCATGCCACGCCGCATTGATGCAGTAATTGATGCAAAAGGAGCCCCAACCAAGTATTGAGTGTGTCACGTACCTGCTTCTCAGCACGTGACTGGGGTTGCGCCTGCAAGGGTTAATCTACTCTCACTCAGTCCAGCAGTCAACCTTTGTCCTATGCTGCAGTGAGAGCACAGATCACACCCCGACAGACCGCGCACCCCGCTTCATACACGCTGCCACCACTCACCGAACACACGGGCAATGAGTCCCGGAAGTACTACTATTACTGTCTGCCAACCACCAGGATCACACACTCTAGCTATGGATTCTTTTAGAGCATACAAGGTTCATACTTATTAAAGTTTTAAGCTTTAATAGAAAAGTTACAGTGCTTACAATAAAAGGGTATAAAAAATATGGAAAAAAAAGTGACATACCAATATGCAAAACAGTGATAAAATAAACGTACTGCAAAACTTACAGAAATATCTAAACTTTGCAGTTTGGTATTCTGCTCCCTGAGGGGGGATGAATATGAAATGGATCACATCAGCTTGGCTGTCCGTCAGTCTGTGAACCCTTTTTTTTTTCTGTGGAAGGCCTAATTTATAGATTTAGCCTGGAGATCAGATTTCTAGACCAGCCTCTTATGTTAATCTAATTCCTGGTTTGTGACTGGTCCATGGCTACTTTACCAATGGATACATTATTTTTCTAAAGGTTCTTGTCTTAGCTTTTCTTTCCCATAGTAAATAGAAATTGTCAGGCTGCAAATGGGTCCCATTCTGCCTTCAAGGTATCAGAGGTGTGAAATGTTTCCAGTTCTGTGTGTCCCAGGAAGGCCCCCTGGGGGTGTGAGGCCAGGAAAACTGCCTTTTCTCAGGATAACATATGTTTATCACCTTTGTAAAGCCCCCGTCTCACATAGCGATATCGCTAGCGAGATCGCTGCTGAGTCACTAGTTTTGTGACGCAGCAGCGATGTCCCCAGCGATATCGCTGTGTGTGACATTCAGCGACGATCAGCCCCCCCTGCTGGGTATCGCTGATCATCGCTGAATGTCCTGTACATTTTTTTGATCGCTGGTCTCCCGCTGACAGGCACGCATCGCTGCGTGTGACAGGTGGGAGACCAGCGATCCGCTGGTAACCAAGGTACACAGCGGGTTTCCAGGCGCGGGGCTGTGCCTGGAAACCCGCTGTGTACCTTGGATACCAGCGCCCCGATGCAGGGAGCTGGTAACCAAGGTACACAGCTGGTTTCCAGGCACCACGCAGCGCCTGGAAACCCGATGTGTACCTTGGTTACCAGCTCCCTGCATCAGGCCGCTGGTATCCAATGTACACTGCGGGTAACTAAGCGATGTTTACCCGCAGTGTCGTTGTGCTGATCGCTGCCTGTTTCGCAGCTCAGCAGCGATCATGTAGCGATACACCAGCGATCCTGATCGTCGTCGGGATCGCTGGTGTATCGCTATGTGAGACCCAGGCTTAAGACCTGCAGCCTAAGGACAGATGCTAGTTAACTGCCAGCAATACATATACATATTTTCACTACAGAGTGCATTTACTGAACATACGTTTCAGTAGGCCAACATTTCGGATTTTACAATAATTTTTCAATGACTTTTCGGTTTTCATTGGGTGTAAGCCATAATCATCAACATTAACAGAAATAAACACTTGAATTAGATCACTCTATTTGTAATGACTCTATATAATGAGTTTCACTTTTTGTATTGAAGAACTGAAATAAATTAACCTTTTGATGATATTCTAATTTTGTGAGAAGCACTTTTATGTGGCCAAATAGATGTCAAAGTGCAAATGCAGAGAGACAAAGCAATATGATAGGATAGTGATGACCTTGTAATAAACCGTAAAGTCCTATATAGTAATCCCATAAGATCGGAATATTATGTCCATATATGATAGTAATATATGTGCTAAAGTTCAAGTGCAAGCCAATGACTAGTACAATATTGTGCATATAGATGATCCCTATGTAGGGAGGCAACTGTGAGGGGTGTAAAAGAGATTACAACTGCGGTTCACAACATATGCCACCTACAATATATCCACACAAAGCAAAAAAGCGATCTGCACAAAAACCTGGAGGTTAATGAACACTATTAAACCAAACACCGTATTGGCATCATGAAAACCTGGTACCTCGGATGCCTCTCCGGAAAGTCACAAAAATGGCAATTCAATAAAGAAGAAAAGATTAGGAGAGCACTCACCAGTTAATAAAATCCAGTGTTTCCACAAGCTAAAACATCTTCAGCGTGAGAATGGGAGTGTGAAAGGAGACGACAGCCAGGGCCTCATGTAACCCAAAAGGCAAGGCGACATAGTGATAGAGACCCTCTGGTGTTATGAAGGTGGTCTATTCTTTTGCCGACTCTGTCAGAGTCACCTGCCAGTAACCCTTGGTCAGATCGAGCGTGGTGCAGTACTGGGCCTGCCCGAATCGCTCATTCAGCTCATCTACCCGGGGCATTGGATGAAGGTCAAATTTTGACTCCTTCATTCAGTTTTCGGAAATCATTACAAAACCGTAACAATCTGTCTGGCTTTAGAATCCGTATAATGGGGATGGCCACTCACGCCTTGACTCTTCTATGACTCCTAGCTGGAGCATGTCACCTCCTCCGCAATGGCTCTTCACTGGGCCTCCAGCACACAGTATGGTTTCATTGTAGCCTTACTTGAGGCTTGGTGACAAGGTCATGTTGGATTACAGATATATGTCTGTGCAGTTCCTAGAATATATCCATATTCTGCTGCCCTAATTTCCGAGCCTCCCTTTGCTGCTGTTTAGAGAGCGTTGCTTATCTTGACCTCATTTCTGGCCTCTTCCTCACTCCAGTATCAGAGGGTCCAAAATAGATACAACAGGAGTCGAACATTCCCTGTTTTTCCACGCCTGTAAGAGATTTACATGATCTAGTTGCTCGGGGTTCCTCATCCCGGCTGATCTACCCTGCAATTCACCTCCCCAACCTTTTTCCGGACTTCATATGGCCCTTGCCACTTGGCCATGAACTTGAAATGGTACTTTGTGTGATGGACTCCAAAACCAATACCCGATCCCCTTTTTTAAAGGATCTGACGGTTGCCTTTCTATTGTACTTCGGTTCTGCGCTGCCTGGGCATCCACATGGTCCTTTACTATAGGTATCACCACCACGATCCGGTCCTGCATTCTCACAATGTGCTTAATCACTTTTTTATGGGGAGTAGGCTCCTGTTCCTATGTCTCTTTGGCAATGTCCAGCAGGCCCCTGGGATGTCTGCCATATAATGATTTGAACAGAGTGAACCCAGTTGAGGACTGTGGAACCTCCTGAACAGCAAACATTAACTAGGGCAGCCATATATCCCAATCCCTCCCATCTTTGGAGACTTACTTTATTAACATAGATTTGAGTGTTGTGTTAAATCTCTCCTCTAAACAATCTGTCTGGAGGTGGTACACCGACATGTGCAATTGTTTTATTTGGAGAAGCTTAAACGGTTCCTTTGTTACCTTGGACATAAAAGGAGTTCCCTGACCCGTAAGGATCTCCTTAGGTAGCCCATGGCGGCACAACATGGCAAACAGCTCCCGTACGATACGTTTAGCCGAGGTGTCACAAAGCGGTATTACCTCCGGGTAACGAAAGCATGGTCTGCTCCCGCTCATATGTGTTGGTGGCCATGAGCTGACTTTACTATTGGACCCACCCGATCCATGATAATCAAAAGGTACCAATGTAATAGGCAGAGGAACCAGTGGATTATGGAAACTTGGGGTGGGTGAAGTCAGCTGACACTCAGGGCAAGACTCACAAAACCTCGGGATAAATCCTAGGCAGGAAGAACCGTTGCAAAATATGCTCTTGCGTTATCTTAACTTCTAGGTGGCCACTCTACACGTGTTTATGGGCCAACTGAAGCACCTGCAGAAATACCAGCAGTGGAGCAGAATCTTGTACCAAGTCCTGGGTGGCCATACAACACTTGATCAGGCTAACATCCTGATCTATGTTACCTTTCTTCACCCAGAGCTTTATTACTTTCAGCAGAGTTCGCACCAATTGGTCGACTACTACCGTCTCAGGCTAAGTTCACATTAGCGTTCGGGGGCTTTGCGGAGGGCTGCGTACTTCCTCCATTAATCCCCGCCTACTTCTGCATGCGTCTTGCGTACTTATCTTTAACATTGGGTACGCAGGACATGCGGATGTATGCAGATGCGTTGTTTTGATGCGCCCTCCGACCGCACGGGAACGCAGCAAGTTGCGTTTTGTGCGGACAGCGGGCGCGTCAAAACGAAACATCCGCATGTCCAGCGGACCCAATGTTAAAGATAACGAAAACAGAAGATGTCCGCTTACCCCAATATCCACTGATGTATCAAGCCAGACTTCACTTCTCGTACGGATGTGGCAGAGCAACCAGAAGTACAAAAAAAAAAATGGAGATATCCAGCGTGGAATGAAATAGTTAAAAAAAAGTTTAATGTTCATGATTAAAAATAAGACCGCAATGTCAAAGCAGTACAGCTCCACATATGAAAGATAGAGCGGATCAACGCGTTTCGACTTTAAGGCACTGCCACACTTAGCGATCGCACTAGCGATCACAACAACGACTTAACCTGGCGAGATCGTTAGTGAGATCGCTATGTGATCACTAGTTAGATTCCAAACACATCTCATCAGCGATCTGTGATTCCAAACACATCTCATCAGCGATCTGTATAACGACCTCTGCGGTCGTTGGGAAAACCTAGTCCCGCCTGCGACGCTGGTAAAGTCGTTCATAAAGCGTGTCACACTCAGCGATTCAGGCTCACCAGCGGGACACCAACGACCAAAAAACAGCTCAGAACGTTCATAAGCGATCAGTGACATCTCAGCAGGGGCCACATCGCTGCTACATGTCACACACAGCTAAGACGCTAACGAGATCGCTACTGCATCATAAATGGTGACGCAGTAGCGATCTCGTTAGCGATCTCGCTTAGTGTGGCATACCCTTATGTCTTCCTCATGATCTTGAGGAAGACTAATGTCAAAACGTGTTGATCTGCTCTATCTTTCATATGTGGAGCTGTACTGCTTGGACATTGCGGTCTTATTTTTAATTATGAACATTAAAAGGTTTTTTTAACCATTTCATTCCACGCTGGATATCTCCATTTTTCAATGTTAAAGATAGGTACGCAGGACGCATGCAGAAGTAGGCGGGGCTTAACGGAGGATGTACGTAGCCCTCCGCTAAGCCCCCAAACGCTAATGTGAAACCAGCCTCAATCGTCTGGGCTGGGGTCAAGGAGTTGGGCTGGAGCCACTTTTTTATTAAATGCAGTGAGTCATGCCTGAGACCTAGAGAGTCTGGCCTCCACAACGGACCACTCATACACTCGCTGTGCCTGTACATACGTATTAACCCCTATTCGGTCAAGGATTTCACCTTTGAGTTTCCCATAGTCCTGGGCTTCCTCCCGGCGGAGGTCGAACTATGCCTACTGTGCTTCTCGTATCAAAAATGAGGCCACCACTTCACCCCTCTGGGAGATCGGCAGACTCTCCTGCTCCTCTGTTCTTTTGAATAGGGTGAGAAAAGCTTCCAGATTGTCCTCCAGGCTCATCTTCCTCAGTGCCGACCTGACTTTGTCCCAGACCTTTGGACGGACTAGGGCTGCCGGAGGAGGTGTCTCTCACAGGGCCACAGTCTATTGTATTATCAGGCTGGAAGCCTGCAGATATAGCGTCCTGGAGAGGACCAACTGCTTCAGGAGCTCCCCCAATCTTGTCGGCTGGACTGAGTGGTAGCAATGCAGGCTTAATCACAGACGTGCAGTTTTCTTTGGGGGTATGCCTCAATTCAGACTGCCTGCATTCTCCACCATATGTAGACTGCTTTCACCCCAGTAAAGTCGCAAGGTGGGGATCCATGTAAGTTCAACAAAAAAATGTTTATTTTCCAAACTTTACAAATTAAAGTTCCAAACCTTCATCATCCAAATCGAAGCCAGGAACGTTTGTATATAATCCATTGCCGTGAGCGTGGAATGACTTTACCCAAATCTCTGGCTCTGGTCTGTGTTCAGTCTCACACATGCAGGCATACATAGAACCTCCACCTCTGTTGCACATGAAACCAACACTGACACCCCCAACCCTTATCAGCAAAATTAAATGGGAATCATGGATATAAGCTACTTGCAAGACCTTAAGGGTATGTTTCACTATCAGGAAACAGTCCGGATTAGCTGCGTGTTTGACGCTGTGCGTTGGCGCAGCGTCAAACACGCAGCGTCTAGATGTTACAGCATAGTGGAGGGGATTTCAAGAAATCCCGTCTCCACTATGCTGCAAAACACGCAGGCGGAAGACCTGCGTTTCCGGACATGCGGCACGTCTTTTCAGACCGCAGCATGTCCTATTCCCTTGCGGCGACGCTGCGGCGACGCAAGGGAAATAACACAGGGCTATGTAGCCCTGCGATCATTCCGGATGTGTTCCGGAGGTGTCCTGAACACATCTGGAATGACCGTGTTTTCAGAAGGGGGCGGGGCTTTGGGCGGAGCGGAATTTCCGCTCCGTCCAAAGCGCTGTGTTTCCATACCATGGAAACACAGCCTAACTGGAGGGAGAGATTTGTCCCACTACCTTCTTACAGATCTCATGTCAGGTCTTCCTGAATATGACTTAATCAAATAACTTGACTCAGTCCACACTTGCAAAATGAAAGTATTATAACCACAGTTATGGCTGTGATCACAACGCTCCACAGTGGGTTCAGGATCTTTTCACACACATTCTGGGGGGACACATAACGCCACTTGTTTATAACTCCCATCATGGCCTCGCAAGGGGAAGTGAAGAAGCGGAGGATCCCTGAAAAGAGTCCTACTGTCCTAGCCAGCTGTCTGCTTCACTGACTTTGCTTCCCTCCAGGTAAAGACTGGTTCCCAGTGCCCGGTGCCAAGCTTGGAAATCGACCTGATATTTTTGATGACCCTTCCTATGTAAATGTGCAGAACCTGGACAAATCTCGTCAGTCCGCACGTGGCGCCACTAATGGACAGAGAGACATCTTTGATATGAGTGAGTCTTGTTTTGCATGGGGGTTTCCGTGAGGGGCCTGATCCTTGCTGCTGCGCTGCCTCTCATGCCAGCCTTCCTCTTTGCCTATCTCATACAGAGCCATTTGAAGACGCCATACCACCAAGTGTGTCTTTTGTTACTATGGAAGAACAGCTGAAACGGGAGCCGTGGTACCATGGAAAGATGACCCGGAAAGATGCGGAGCGGCAGCTGAGGGTCAATGGGGACTTCCTGGTACGAGAGAGCACCACCACCCCAGGGCAGTATGTCCTTACGGGCCTGCAGAACGGACAGCCCAAGCACCTGCTTCTGGTGGATCCGGAAGGAGTGGTGAGTGTGTAGAGAGAGGCGGATGGGATGCTTCCCACCCCCCATAATGTTTTCTGTCATATACTTTCTATCTCTCTTAACCCTTGTGTGTCTGTTTGCCAGGTCCGGACTAAGGACCACCGCTTTGAGAGTGTGAGTCATCTCATCAGCTACCACATGGACAATCACTTACCCATCATATCTGCGGGCAGCGAACTGTGTCTCCAGCAGCCGGTGGAACGGAGACCATGACAGTGCCCGTAAAGAGCAATCCTCCTACCAACACCACGCAGCGTCCTCTTCCTGTACTGCCGCTGCAGTGGGCATACTCTCTCTTCTGTCAGGGAATTTGTAGGGTCACTGTGCACAAAACCACAGCCGAGGGTCTGTGCTGCCACCAGCCGCCCGTCCAGAGATATGACGAGGACTCCTGTAAGCACATGACGGCGTGGGACATGCACTCACCTTGATCTGTGCCTTTTTTTTATTTGTGGGTTCATCCTTTTGGGGAGGGTGGTCTTACGCTAATGTTCCTTTGTTTCTCCTCCTGTCCTATCTGTGGCTGTGATCTAGGCTTCTTGGCCGGTGGCAATAATGAGCTAGAACCTGTGCAAGCTGGATGTCCTCACAGATCCTGCGCCTCCTTATTTATGCTGCTGATTTCACAACCTCCTGTGCCCCTCAGGAGATGGGGTCTGCCCCCTCTTCAGACCCCCCACCCACCTTTTGCCTTAAGAAGGAGATGACAGTGCTACGGATTTCTACTGTCCAGACCTCCTTGAATGGTGACTGTTGCCCTGCTCTTGGAACCCCTACAGATAGAAAGGATAAGGAACAGAAGAGGCGATCTAAGGACCTAACTGAACACAGCTGCACATCACAGCCCAGAGTGAGACCGAGTCTGCACCATGAACGTGTTCCCATCCGCTCCCCAGGTCTGCACTGTCTGGGAGGTGATGACAGCTGAGCCAGCACTGCTGGATGGAGCGCAGGACATGCACAAACAATCACATGTACAGCCACCCTCCCAAACTGCATGCACATTTATAGCCTAATACCAAAGTCAGGCTGGCAGCCCTCTCCTCCCCGCTCCTCCTTGTATATGGGGTTTTTCATATTATTTTCCAAATTGCCTTGAAATATACCAAAGGAATCTCCAGAATAAAATCGTATTTGTGGATAGACCACGTTCTGGTATCACCTTCCCCTCAGCAAGAACTCATCACCACCGAGTGAGCAGCGCTGTACGACAGCAATAAAGCACTATATAACGATCGAGCAGAGAGCACTGCTCCCCCGGGGACATAATAGCGAGAGACCTATTATACTGTGTCCATGGTAACCAGAAGTAATTATGCAGCAGTCACATAACTGCAACCCAGATATCAATTATATTATGCAGCAGTGACATCACCGCTCCCC
>VIAB01005306.1:24562-37067 GCA_009801035.1 Oophaga pumilio | reverse complement strand
GCGGACTTTCTGCTCCGTCCAAAGCGCTGTGTTTCCTGAGCGTGAAAACACAGCCTGACAGTTTGAGCACACACATGGATGTTAGGCCTCTTTCACACTTCAGTCGTGCGACGTCAGTCAAAATCCGTCAAAGCGTCAAAAAAACGGATCCGCCATTTTTTTTGGGGCGGATCCGCTTTTTTCCCCATTGACTTGCATTAGTGACGGATTTTGATGGATGGTCGTCCGTTAGGTCCGTCAAATGACAAATCCGACATTATTTTGGCGTCCGTCGGTTTCTGAAAACCTCCACTGCAACGTTTTTTGTGTGCGTCGAAAAGGCGGACCATGACTGATCCGCCGCTTCCGCCGATTTGCATAATGGACGCCTATGGGTGGCGAATCTGTCTTGATCCATTTTTGGCGGAATCCGCCAGCGGAACCGTTCTTCTCTGCCAAAACTGGGAAAATCCATTCTGGAGTCTCTCTCTCTCTCCGTGCCAGACATGCGTACAGTGCATTTTCCGGGTGCCAGACATGCGTACATGCATTTTCCGGGTTGAAAAGTTCATGGTGGAAAACTGATCCGTTTGCATCCGTTTTTCACATTTTACAACGGATCCGCTTTTTTCACCCTTTGGCGGATTTTAACTGACGTCGCACGACTGAAGTGTGAAAGAGGTCTTAATGGTGTGCTGGAGGTCATTTTGCAGAGCTCTGGCACTGCTCCTCCTGTTCCTACTTGCACAAAGGAGGAGGTAGCAGTCCTGCTACTTGGTTGTTGCTCCTACGGCCCCCTCTATGTCTCCCGGTGTACCTGCTTGTCTCCTGGTATGTTCTCCATGCTCTGGACACTGTGCTGAAAGACACAGCTACCCTTCTTGCCACAGCTAACATTGATGTTCCATCCTTTATGAGCTGCACCACCTGAGCAACTTCTGTGGGTTGTAGACACTGCCTGCTGCACAGTACTTCTATGGGTGAGAGCAATGACAAAATGCAAAAGTGAGTCAAAAAGGGTGAGAACAAAAAAAAATGGTCTGTGGTGGCCCCTTGTAGAACCATTCCTTTATATGGGTTGTCTTGCTAATTTCCTATTGTTTTTACTTGTCTGTTCCATTTGCACAATAGCAAGCGAAATTGAGTCCTGATCTCCCGCCACACCTGCAGACCCCTTTCCATGACATTAATTCATGTCCTAATGTAATGCGGAATTGTATGTCCTAATGTAATCTTGTGAAATTTGCTGATCGTTTTGGAAAGTAATTTTCTGCTGTAATTTTGTTTATATTTTAGGACCTCAGTTAAGCGCACAGTTGGAAGGTTGGCTGACCCAAGCACAGACTTCTAAAAGACCAGCTAGAGCCATTATTGCACCGTGAGTATTGAAGAGATTTTAGTGTCAAGTGGAGATTTAAAGGAAACTGTCAGCACTTATTACTTATGGAAGTAGTGGTATATAATCTAATAACTACATTTATATTTAACGACTTATAGTGATTGAATTGAAGATAGGGCTATGTTTGTTTTATTTGTATATGCCTTTTTTTTATTTCACTGTGCCCCTAAAAGATAGCTTTAAGGGTGAATTCAGATACCAGTGAGGCTCTGACTTGGGCGCAGGTCTCCTGACCCAAACTTGAAAGTCTCATAGGAATATACGGTATGAGGCTGTTGAGATCAGGTCTGGAGACCCCCGGCCAGTCCAGGTATCAGTCTGTACACTAATTCTCCCTTTAAATGGGTTATTCCCTTTCAATAAAAGTTAATACCCAAACCTGGTGCTCGTATTAAAAAAGAACGAGATACAGTAATTACTGCTCTTTCCTTTCCCTTTTTTCTTTCTTTCTTTTTTACTTTCTTTCTTTTTCACTCTTTAAAATTTGACATTACCAAAGTGAGCGTCTCAACACTCTCTTATTATGAATCTGGCAAGATGTAAAAGATCTTATTGCGAATATGCTAATAAATGTACAAAATCCCTGGCATGAGCGCTTGGAGTACAACAGACCACCTATGTACCTTTGGAACAACATACATAAGTCGTTCCTAGCAGACATAGCGTTAACATTTAGGGATTGTTATGAAGCGCCATATATAGTAGATCGTTCTTATCCCAGTACTAATTTCTGTGACTTTCCAGTCCAGATCCGGACATCCCGTGATCTGGTCTCCCTTCACTGCACTTAAATCTTTGGAAGTGAAATCATGTTAAGCCCCCAGATCAGAAGTAGAGTTGCAGGCAGTGATCAAGGACTCTCGGTCAGGTAGGGCTCCTGGCCCAAATGGGACTTCCATTGTTGTGTTCTAAATAACTCTGAAACGCCTAACTCTTCATGTCATCAATTTCTTTAATGCCAGTTCTTCTAACGCCCCTTTTCCCATGGACATCTTATAAGCTCACATGTGTTATTCATAAAACTGGTATATGCCCTTCCTTATGCTCTGGCTATTGACCCATTTTGTTATTAAACACAGATGTAAAACTATTGGCAAAGATTCTTCCTTCCAGGTTGTTGCATGTGCTGTTGGCCATCATTCATCAGGATCAGGTGGGCTTTTTGGCTGGTAGGGAGGCAAGTAACATTACCATAAAGGTCATCAATATCATTCATTATGCTAGATCCAATGATTTGCCACATGTTTTGCTTTTGCTTTCTACCAATGCCTTTAACAGGGTTAATTGGACTTTTTGAGAACAATGTTACAGCACGTAGAACTTAAAGATAAGATGCTCTCTTGGTTTGATTCTTAAATTGCTGTTTTTTGTTTATTCTGCCTCCCAAAAATCAAAATGGAAAGTGAACAAACAACGTTATGTGATCGAAAATGGTACCAATAAACATGTCAACTTGTCCCGCAAAAAACAAGACCTCACATGACTGTCAGCATAAATATGGAAAAATTATAGCTCTCAAAATAATGCAATGTAAAAACTTTTTTGCAAAAAAAAAAAAAAAACATGCGTCTTTTAATCTGTGAAAGCAGCCAAACATAAAATATCAATCTAGTATCACAATAATCCCACGGACCCGAAGAAAAAAATCACCTAATCACTTCTATTGCATGAGGAATGGCATAAAAAATAAAAAAAAAACAATTCTTCACATGCTGTTGATTTGTTTGCTACCAAAAGATCGTAGTAAGGCTCGGCTCATATTCATTCATGTGAATCTCTGAAATACTTGATTCAGGCGGAACCCCCAATACATGATTCCCCATAATGAGACAGATGGAGGCACTGTGGATGCTATCCGGCGGTGTCCATCTTTTTAAGCGTGCATAAAAGCGCTGTCCGCCACAGTTTTGTGCACTTCTGAAAAGAAGGAAACCGCTGAACAGAGGCCAGACTGAGTCCAGAGTAATTCTGCTGCCTCATTATAGTGAGTTGCTCTCTTGCGGGTTTCATCTGAATCACCTCACCCAAAGTAAGTGCTCAGTGTAGAGTGCAGGATAAATGTGATCCCCAACATTATGTAAAATGTTCCCAATAAAAGCTTCAACTCGGTCCACAAAAAAAGCAAGTCCTCACTCAGGTCCATCATCTGGCAAAGGAAATATAGAAGGCTTCCACATTACTGGAAGTACAAAGGCTCTGGAAAAGCACTATGGCTCCTCGCCTCCCAAAAAAAAATCCATCAAATTCTGCTCTCTCAAATCCAAATGCCCCTTTCTTTCTTGAGCCCCACAGTGTGTCTAATCCACATTTAGCTTCCACATGTTTTGCATTTCTGTAGTGATGAGAGACCACCTAATTTACGGGTGCATGTCTCCAGAAGCACAAGCTGGGCACTCAGCAACATCCACTACTGCTTCTTTCTGGAAAATACCCATGGAATCAAAATTGTCACTACAACTGTATATAAATTTCCAAAGGGGTATTATTTCCAAAATGGGGTAAGCTGAGGGTAAATTCTGCTTTTCTAGCACTTAGGGCTCTGTATATGGAGTCCGCAAACTATTCTAGGAAAATCTATTCTCCAGGAGGCAAATAGCGCTCAGTGTCTCCCGAGTCTCTTCATATGGCTAAACAGTACTTTACAGCCACATATGGGGTATTTCTACATTCAGCAAAAACTGAAGGACAAATTTTGGTGCCATTTTTACCCATTTGCCAGTGTGAAAATATAAAATCTGGGGCTAAAATAACTTTTGTGGTGAATATGTAATTATTTTTTCTTCACTGCCCAATGGTATGAACACTGCAACCCTAGATTAATTAATCAAAAGGTGTAGTTTGTAAAATGGGGTCACTTATGAAAAGTTCTGCTGTTATGGCACCTCAGGGGCTCTCCCAGTGTGACATGATAAAATCTGCACTATAATATGGTGCTCCTTCCCTTCTGAGCTTTGCACTGTGCCTGAAAAGTATTTCTCGTTTACATGAAGGGTATCGGCGCACTCAGGAGAAATTTTTGCAACAAACTAAGGTCAATTTTTCCCTATTATCCCTTTGAAAAATTAAAAACTTAGCTAAAACAACATTTTAGTGATAAAAATGTAATTATTCTTTCTTCACTGCCCAATAGTATAAAATTCTGTGAGGCCGATGTGTAGATATGATCATTGCGCCTCTAGATGAATTCATTGGTGAGCGTAGTTTGTAAAATGAGGTCACTTGTGGTGGGTTTCTGCTGTCCTAGCAACTTAGAGGCTCTGCCCAATGTTACATGGCACACTCAAACCATTCCATCAAGATCTGAACTTCAGTATGACGTTTATCCCTTTCTGAGCTTTGCACTGTGCCTCAAAAGTAGTATTCTATGACATATGGGGTATCGGTGTACTCAGGTGGTCCATTTGTTTCTGCTATCCTTGTGAAAATGAAAAAAATTGGTGCTAAAACAGTTTTGCTGGACAAAATTATTTTTTTCATTTTGACAGTTCAACGTTGTAAAAATCTTTGAAGCACCTGGGGGTTCAACGTGCTCACTGCTCGTCTAGGTGAATTCCTTGATGGATCTAGTTTCCAAAATGGGGCTACTTGTGAAGGTTTTCCACTGTTTAGGCTCACCAGGGGCTCTCCAAGCACGACATGACACCCGCACACAATTTCATCAAAGTCTGCGTTCCAAAATATCACTTCTTTTCTGAGCCCTGCTGTGCCCCCAAACAGTAGTTTTCCCCCACATATGGGCTATCGGCTTACTCAGGAGAAATTGCACAATTTGTATGGTGCAATTTCTTCTGTTACTATTGTGAAAATAAAAAATTGGGCTAAAATAACATTTTTGTATGAAAAATGTGATTTTTATTTATTTTTTCTTCCCATAGCTTAACTTTATAAATCTCTGTGAAGCACCTTGAGGGGTGCAGTTTCTAGAATGATGTCACATTTGGATTTTTTCTGTCATATAAGCCCCTCAGTGTCTCCAAATGTGTTGTGGTCTCTAAAAAAAAAAATGGTTTTATGAATTTTGTTGGAAAAATGAGAAATCGCTGGTCAAATTTTAACTCTTTTATAACTTCCTAGCAAAAAAAAATTGTGTATCAACAATTGTGCTGATGTAAAGTAGACATGTGGGAAATGTTATTTATTAACTACTTTGTGTGACATAACCCTCTGAGTTAAGGGCATAAAAATTAAAAGTTTGAAAATTTCTAAATTTTCGCCAAATTTCCAATTATTTTTTCACAAATAAACGCTAGTCATATCAAAGAAATGTTACCAGTATCCTAGAGTACAATATGTCACAAAAAAACATTCTCAGAATCGCTTGGATATGTTGAAGGGTTCCAGCGTTACGAGGGGCGTTCATTAAAGATTTCACCTGACCCACGTCCTGTCGACTGAGAGCAATAAAACTTGGCACAGTTACCACATAAAGTGACACTGGTCAGAATTGAAGATTTGTCCTGGTGGGTTTGGGGGGGTGAAGGGGTTAATCTTTTCTCTCGTCTATTGAATTTTAAGTTTAATGTCTCCGAGTCAGAGGCCTTAAATGGAATCTGTCAGTAGGATTAACACTCCTAAGCTAACTATATGGGTGTGTATGTCATAGAAAGTTGAATAAAATGATAACTTGGTATCTGCAATCTGATGTCTTATTCCAGAGAAATTACGTTTTTATTAATATGTTAATATCTATTGGCGGCACAAATATCTGTATGAGAATCTGTCTTCAGAGCTTATTTTAAATGAAATAAGGTGTTATCCGTGTGAGACCTGTAATGACTGACAGTCTGCTCTCCTGATCTACATGTCTCACACGGCTAGCGCTTAGTTGCATTTCAAATAAGAGGCAGATTCTCAGGGAGATCTGTGTCCGGCCCATAGATCTTAACATCTCATTTATATGTTAAAAAAAATATGAATTTCTCTGGAATAAGACATTGAATCTCAGAAATCAAGGTATCATTTATTCAGCTTCCAATGACCTACATGTCCACATAGATGGCTTAGGAGGTTTGATCCTACTGACAGATTCCCTTTAAATTTGTCACTTCCACCCTCATTATCAGATTGTCTCAAACCTCATTCAACTTCTGATGGTCCTCCTAATACCTGAGCTGTCTGGGTTTTCATCTTTCTGCGAGTTTTGTCAATATTTTGTTTTAATTTCCATTTATTCTAAGTTCTATTAAAGAAGACAATATTAGGTAGAACAAAAGTTCATTTACCTAGTTGGCAGATGTCAGATATTCAAAATTAATGTCTTGCCTAATGTCTTTCAAACCCTTCCTATCTCCATCCTCCCTCTCCTTTACACCCCTTAATTCAATTCAGGATTTTTTCATTTTTCATTTTGACTGGGAGACCAGCCAGAGTTGGTCATTATCTACTATTTAGACCCAAGGAATAGGGTGGTATAGGCTTACCTGACCTCTTCTCATATTACTTAGCCCGAGTTATCGGCTGGTGCAGACATGAGTCCTAGAGATCTTGGATTTACTGAGCCCTTTCCTTTGAAGGCTGTACCATGGGTTATGGATTAGCGAATCCCTGTTAAACTCTCTGAGATTTTATCCAACTATGGGACGGACGTTATTAAATGTAATGCGTCATCAGTTTGCTTTCCTGATTCCTTCCCTGTTAAGCCCTAATCTTAGTAATCCTGCTTTCCAGCAAGGACTGCAGGATCATGTTTTCAAGAAATGGGTGAGTGCCAACTAATTTCAGGTATGTTATTTTGAGAGTTCGACATCTCTGCCCTTTCTTGATGGTATTTCACATACTGTAGATCCACTACCTTTGAGAATGTGGCGGTCGCTACAACTTAAACACTTTTTATCCTCACCGCTCCCTAGATCCAGCTTTCTGCATGGTGGAATGCCCATGGAGCAGATTAACTTGGGATTGGGGCACATACGGCATACATATCTCATTCCATTCTGTGGCCTTCCCTAGGTAGGATCTTTGCTCTTGTGCATCAATCCACTATGTTCGTGTTTCCAGGAAGCTAGCTTTAAACTTCTCACATTGGTGCAGAGTACCAGCTAACCTTCATTAGTCAAAACCAGCAATAGACCCTGTCTGTTGGACATGTGGATCCGAGGAAGGGACCTTTGTACATATTTTCTGGTCCTGTACCACCCTCTTCCACTTCTGGGACAGTGTCAGGCGAATAATTCAACAAGTTACTGATGCCTTGCTCTTTTGATCCTCCATCACTGCCACTCTTAGATCTCATTCTATAAACTTCACTTATGCTGTTTCTGGTTACAGCAACTAGGGTTTGCATCCCTTTGCTTTCGAAACCAACCGTCTGTCCACCTTGGTCTCTCTGGGTCAGTAAAGTTATTGATATCATGCATGTGGAGGATTTGTCCTCTTCCATCCATCCATCCATGATACTTATGACAAGTTCAGATGCCTATGGTTTTACTGGGTTGAATTTCAACAGTCTGCTGAATGTTCTGATCTCCTATCTGGTCTCAAGTGAGGGGCTTAGTTGTGTGCATGAGATGTTGATCCAAGGTTAGAATCTGAGACCGAAGTGCTCTCCTTTAATGTGAGTCTCTCATTACCTACTCTGATATTCCCTCTTATCCATTTATTTTTACTTATTCCTTTCTCCTTCTCCCCTTCCCGCCACTACAGTTTTTTTTCCTTCATTCTGCTAATTTCTTGTTTTGCTAATTTTTTTCTCTTTCCCTCATAATCTTTAAGGCCCCGTCTCACATAGCGAGATTGCTACCGAGATCGCTGCTAAACAGCGATCTCAGCAGCGATCTCGCTATGTCTGACACGTACCAGCGATCAGGCCCCTGCTATGAATCGCTGGTCTTGTCAGAAATGTCAGGACTTTTTTTTGATCGCTGGTCTCCCGCTGGCCAGCATGCATCGCTGCGTGTGACAGGCAGGAGACCAGCGATCAGCTGGTAACCAAGGTAAACATTGGGTTTCCAGGCGCAGGGCTGTGCCTGGAAACCCGACGTGTACCTTGGTTACCAGCTCCCTGCATCAGTGCGCTGGTATCCAACGTACACTGCGGGTAACTAGGCGACGTTACCCGCAGTGTCGCTGTCCTGATCGCTGCCTGAGCTGCCTGTATGGCAGCTCAGCAGCGATCATGTAGCGACACACCAGCGATCCTGATCGTTGTCGGGATCGCTGGTGTGTCGCTATGTGAGACGGGGCCTTTAGCTCAGAGCTACTCAGCTCAATGATTGGCTTTTGTTTTGACTTCAGTGCCACAGACAAAGGCAGAAACCTGAAAAGTGGCAAGATTTACTGGTGAACCCGGAGAAGATGAATACAGTGCGGTTTATTTATAATAGCCTGCAATTGGGGATTAATTTGTAATGAAAGGGAACAACCCCTTTAAAGGATTTGTCCAATACCTTACACTGTGTCTCAAATTAACTGTCTTTAAAAACTGAACATTTTTCCAATTGACACTTGTTTCACATTTCCTATCATTGTATTGCTATCCTCGCTTATGTACTTTTTTTTTTTTGTATTTGTAAACATTCTACAATCTTTTGTTTAAAAAGTCCCATGCGGAACGTCCTCTTTGCAGTCCGCTTTGCAGTCTTCTTTGCCGTCTTCTTTGCTGTCCTCTTTGCTGTCCTCTTTGCAGTCCTCGTTGCCGTTCACTTTGTGGGCTGTTCTACTATGCTGTCCCTCCGTCCTACCCATTCTCTAGAAATATGAGATTAGTGAGGGGTCTGGTCTGCTCTTCCCTGACTGTTATACTGCTCACTGTGTTCTCTCTCCATGCCAGTTTTCTGTCATGCGCTCTGCTCCAAAATGTCTCTGGCCGCTGGCATAGAGCGCACATAAAGTGTGCGTCAAAATAGAGAACTGGCTTAGGCTCAGTATGTTTTCTCTCTCTGCCACATTCAGAGATGCTTTCAAGCCGAGTGCACTGGCAATAAGAGGGGACACCCTGAGCAGTAGGACAATTGGGGAGAGCAGAGCAGACCAGT
Organism: Oophaga pumilio; assembly: GCA_009801035.1. NCBI lineage: Eukaryota > Metazoa > Chordata > Amphibia > Anura > Dendrobatidae > Oophaga > Oophaga pumilio. The sequence goes on along the minus strand of VIAB01005306.1, from coordinate 27,716 downwards.
CCCCTCACTAGTGGCATTCCATTTCACGGAAGGAACATCACAGTGCAGGAACAGTTCAGTGAGTGATTATAAGTGATGCGTTCCAATAAGACTCCCCTTTGTATCGTGGGAATTTAAAGTGTAGCTCTTGTTCAATATTCAATCTAAGCTTTGTATATGACATGCTGTTCACAGTGCTGCTGATCGGAGGGGTACAAGTCCTGAGACCTCCACCAATAAGTCAAAATACCACTCTGAAATCCGCAGCTCCTGCATGAGCATTGTGTACAGAGCAGTGTATGGGCTCAATAGTAAGTCTAATGGTCTGCATATTCATTCGTACGGACTGATAGACTGATTTTATTGAGCTGCTACGCTACTAAGTGCGCCAGCTCATACAGGATTTACGGACTGCGGGGTGGTATTTTGATTGACTGGTTGGGGTTTCAGGATGCACCAGGGCCACCATAGATCAGCAACACTGCAGCCCCTGTCATATATAAAAACTTTTATATAGAGAAGGTTACATGAAGCGTCAATGGAAGTGAAAAAATGAAACAGAAGTGAGGCTTCCCAGGCAATGGCAAACAAGTGGCGAGTATAAAAATGCTTAGTATTTAAAGATACTTGATTAGAAACACTGTTGAAGGTGTCGGACAACTGCTGTAAGGGGATTTTAGTACAATAGAATTGTTTTTTTTGTTTGTTTTTTTACACTAAAGTATTCCACAAACCAAAGGCAAGTGGTGGCTTTGCTGGGACTAGTTTAACCCAAATCTCAAGTGGCTATATGGCAATCATGACCTCTTACATTATCATGGGGACCCATAGTGGCTGCAGCCATTATAAGACAGCAGTGATTTACAGTGCCATTTGACCTCCTTGATGCACTGGCTAGCGCTAAGCAAATGTATTTGGGCCTTGTCTACCAAGCAGTGTGGTAGAAAAATGTTTAGAATAGGTCCAAACATCGTCACCATGAATAATTGCTCAATTTTTACCACATTTTCCGTTTAAAAAAGCCTTGAAATACTGATTATGCTGACAACCAGAGTAGCTGTGTATGTGACAACCTGTCCTAGGGTATGTAACCGATGTTCTGTCTATCTTCTAGACATGCTGGATACACCTACTGTGGATCCTGCGCTGCTCACGCATACAAGCAAATAGACCCTTCTATAACGTAAGTGATCTGGAAAGCAAAGAAATCCTAATTCCATGTTGTACTAACCCTAAAGGGGCTGCTGTTCTAATGGCCAGCGCCATTTTTTGTAAATGTGAAATTCCATGAAAGCTGAAGATGACTACACGTACAGTGGGTATGGAAAGTATTCAGACCCTTTTAAATGTTTCACTCTTTGTTTCATTGCAGCCATTTGATAAATTCAAAAAAGTTCATTTTTTTTTCATTAATGTACACTCTGCACCCCATCTTGACTGAAAAAAACAGAAATGTAGAAATTTTTGCAAATTTATTAAAAAAGAAAAACTGAAATATCACATGGTCATAAGTATTCAGACCCTTTGCTCAGACTCTCATATTTAAGTCACATGCTGTCCATTTCCTTGTGATCCTCCATGAGATGGTTCTACTCCTTCATTGGTGTCCAGCTGTGTTTAAACTAATAGGACTTGATTTGTAAAGGCACACACCTGTCTATATAAGACCTCACAGTGCATGTCAGACCAAATGAGAATCAAGGAGCTCAGAGACAGAATTGTGGCAAGGTACACATCTGGCCAAGGTTACAAATGAATTTCTGCAGTACTCAAGGTTCCTAAGAGGACAGTAGCCTCCATAATCCTTAAATGTAAGATGTTTGGGACCACCAGAAGTCTTCCTAGACCTGGCCGTCCAGCCAAACTGAGCAATCGTGGGAGAAGAGCCTTGGTGGGAGAGGTAAAGAAGAACCCCAAGATCACTGTGGCTGAGCTCCACAGATGCAGTAGGGAGATGGCAGAAAATTCCACAAAGTTAACTATCACTGCAGCCTCCACCAGTCGGGCCTCTATGGCCTTTATTAAACCCCTTCCAGAGTGATCTGGACCTCAGACTTGTCCAGAGGTTCACCTTCCAACAAGACAATCACCCTAAGCACACTGCTAAAATAAAGGAGTGGCTTCAGAACAACTCTGTGACCATTCTTGACTGGCCCAGCCAGAGCCCTGACGTAAACCCAATTGAGTATCTCTGTAGAGGCCTGAAAATGGCTGACCAACAACGTTTACCATCCAACCTGACGGAACTGGAGAGGATCTGCAAGGAAAAATAGCAAAGGATCCCCAAATCCAGGTGTGAAAAACTTGTTGCATCATTCCCAAGAAGACTCATGGCTGTATTAGCTCAAAAGGGTGCTTCTACGCAATACTGAGCATGTGATATTTCAGTTTTTCTTTTTTAATAAATTTGTAAAAAATTCTACCTTTCTGTCTTTTTTTTATACAAAATGGGGTGCAGAGTGTACAGTAATGAGAAAAAAAATTAACTTTTTTGAATTTACCAAATGGCTACAATGAAACAAAGAGTGAAAAATGTAAAGGGGTCTGAATACTTTCCGTACCCACTGTATGTTTCATGGAAATAAAACTTATATAACATGGCTCTACTTGGGGGCACAAAGTGACTACTCCCAATGTGAATGTGCTGGCATTTCGGCTAGCATCACTACACTAGCAGATCCAGCAGGAGGCATACCATTAAGAATGGGATGCTTTGGCAAATTTGGCCTCTGCACTGGAATTTTTTTATTTTTTAATAACCTTTTGTATTCTGTATGCACAATATTTGTTATTTTTTAGTATTACAGGGCTACCTCAATATTTCATGCAAAGTCATTCTTTGTGTTTAAATATGATGCGTAATAAAAAAAAATATTGTGCTACCATGTTAGCCAGAAAAATCTATGTACATATTTTTGTGCCCAAAAAGACAATCGAAGAGTGATATATTTTATTGGCTAACAAGAAAAAATATATTAGCAGCTTTCAGAGCGCAGAGGCTCCTTCATCAGCCAAGTTCACAAAGGAGTTACTGAAACAAGAGAACAACATTTAAGAGATGTTACGTGTGCCTGGGGTGATGCCTCGCCCCATCAACCCTGTGCACAAATGTCAAATAGGTGGCATTAGAGTTCAGCAGGTTCACACTCAGCACATGTGACAGACGTGACAGAGT
>VIAB01005304.1:103568-119462 GCA_009801035.1 Oophaga pumilio | reverse complement strand
GAGGACCCTGAGCACCAGAGCTTACAATCTATGAAGAGGACACAGAGCACAAGAGCTTACAAACTATGAAGAGAGAAGGACACTGAGCACGAGAGCTTACAATCTATGATGAGGAGGTGTACACTGAGCACAAGAACTTACCTTCTGTGAGGAGGAGGACATTGAGCCCAAGAGCTTACAATCTGTGAGGATAGGAGGACATTGAGCACAAGAGCTTGCAATCTATGAGGAGAGGAGGACACTGAGCACAAGAGCTTACAATCTATGAGGCGTAGGACACTGAGCATAAGAGTTTACAATCTTTGTCTAGGGGACACCGAGCACAAGAGCTTACCTTTTTTGAGGAGGAGGACACTGAGCACATGAGCTTACAATCTATGAGGAGGAGGAGGACACTGAGCACAAGAGCTTACAATCTGTGAGAAGATAGGACACTGCGCACAAGAGCTTACAATCTATTGAGTAGGGGAGGACACTGAGCACAAGACCTTACAATCTATGAGGAGGACAATGAGCACAAGAGCCTACAATCTATGAAGAGAGAAGGACACTGAGCACAAGAGCTTACAATGTATGAGGAGGAGGACCCTGAGCACAAGAGCTTTCCTTCTGTGAGGAGAGGACACTGAGCTCAGGAGCTTACAATCTATGAGGAGGACGAAGACACAGCACAAGAGCTTACAATCTGTGAGAAGATAGGACACTCCACACAAGAGCTTACAATCTATTGAGTAGGGGAAGACATTCAGCACAAGAGGTTAAAATCTATGAGGAGAGGACACTGAACACAAGAGATTACAATCTATGAGGAGAGGACACTGAGCACAGAAGCTTACAATCTATGAGGAGGAGAACACTGAGCACAGGAGATTATAGTATATGAGGAGAGGACACTGAGCACAGGAGCTTACAATCTATGAGGAGAGGACACTGAGCGCAGAAGCTTACGATATATGAGGAGGAGGACACTGAGCACAGGAGCTTACAATCTATGAGGAGAGGACACTGAGCACAGGAGCTTACAATCTATGAGGAGAGGACACTGAGCACAAGATCTTACGATCTATGTGGAGAGGAGGACACTGAATTCAAGAGCTAACAATCTACGTGGAGAGGACACTGAGCTCAGGAGCTTACAGTTTATGAGGAGTAGGACGCTGAGAACGAGAGCTTACAATTTATGAGGCCTAGGACACTGAGCACAAGAGCTTACGATCTATGAGGAGGTGGACACTGAGCACAAGAGCTTACCTTCTGTGAGGAGGAGGACATTGAGCACAAGAGCTTACAATCTATGAGGACGAGGACACTGAGCACAAGAGGTTACAACCTATGAGGAGAGGAGGACACTGAGCATAAGAGTTTATAATCTATGAGTAGGGGACACCGAGCACAACAGCTTACCTTTTAAGAGGAGGAGAACACTGAGCACAGGAGCTTACAATCTTTGAGGAGGAGGAGGACACTCTGCACAGTAGCTTACAATATATGAGGAGAGGACACAGAGCACAAGAGCTTACAATCTATGAAGAGGGAAGGACACTGAGCACTAGAGCTTTATTTCTGTGAGGAGGTATACATTGAGCACAAGAGCTTACAATCTATGAGGAGGAGGACACTGAGCACTAGAGCTTTATTTCTGTGAGGAGGAATACATTGAGCACAAGAGCTTACAATCTATGAGGAGAGGACACTAAACACAAGGGATTACAATCTATGAGGACACTGAGCACAGAAGCTTACAATCTATGAGGAGGAGGACACTGAGCACAAGAGCTAACAATCCATGAGGAGAGGACTCTGAGCACAGGAGGTTACAATCTATGAGGAGAGGACTCTGAGCGCAGGAGCTTACAATATGAGGAGGAAGACATTGAGCACAAGAGCTTACAATCTATGAGGAGAGGAGGAAACTGAATTTAAGAGCTTAGAATCTATGAGGATAGGAGGACACTGAGCACAAGAGCTTACAATCTATGAGGAGAGGAGGACACTGAATTTAAGAGCTTAGAATCTATGAGGAGGATGACACTGAGAACAAGAGCTTACAAACTATGAGGAGGAGGACACTGAGCACAAGTGCTTACAATCTATGTGTAGGAGGACATTGAGTATAAGAGCTTACAATTGATGAGGAGGAGGACACTGAGCGCAGGAGCTTACAATCTATGAGGAGAGGAGGACACTGAGCACAGGAGCTTACAATCTATGAGGATAGGACACTGAGCACAAGAGCTTACAATTTATGAGGATAGGACTCTGAGCACAAGACATTACAATCTATGAAGAGAGGACTATACTGAGCACAAGAGCTTTCAATTTATGAGAAGAGGACGATGAGCACAAGAGCTTACAATCTATGAGCAGAGTACACTGAGCACAGAAGCTTCCAATCTATGAGGAGAGGATACTGAGCACAAGAGCTTACAATCTATGAGAAGAGGAGAACACTGAGTGCAAGAACTTACAATCTATGAGGAGAGGAGGACACTGAGCACAAGAGCTTACAATCTATGAGGAGAGGAGGACACTGAGCACAACAGCTTACAATCTATGAGGTGAGGAGGACACAGCACAATAGCTTACAATCTATGAGGAGAGGAGGACACTGAGCACAACAGCTTACAATCTATGAGGAGAGGAGGACACAGCACAATAGCTTAGAATCTTTGAGTAGAGGACACTGAGCAGAAGAGCTTACAATCTATGAGCAGTATGACATTGAGAACAAGAGCTTACAATTTATGAGGAGGAGGACACTGAGCACAGGAGCTTACAATCTTTAAGAAGAGGAGGACACTGAGCACAGGAGCTTACAATCTCTGTGGAGGAGGACACTGAGCACAAGAGCTTACAATCAATGAGGAGAGGACACTGAGCACAAGATCTTGCAATGTATGTGAAGAGGACACTGAGCACAGGAGCTTATAATCTATGAGGAGGAGGACACTGAGCTCAGAAGCTTATAATCTACGAGGAGAGGACACTGAGCACAGGAGCTTGCAATTTATGAAGAGGAGGACACAACACAAGAGCTTACAATCTATGAGGGAAAGGACACTTTGCAAAAGAGCTTACAATCTATGATGAGAGGACACTGAGCATAAGAGCTTACAATCTGTGAAGAGAGAAGGACTCTGAGCACGGGAGCTTAAAATCTATGATGAGAGGACTCTGAGCACAAGAGCTTACAATATGATACAGCAGTGACACTATGGGTACATATACAATATTTTAGTGCAGTTTAGTAATAAATTCATTTGTCATTTTTTCATTTTTAGTGTTTATTTTAATAAATAATTACAATACAATTTTATTTGTAGTTAATAATTGGAAACCTTTGTTAAATATTGACTAATCAGGATAAATAGTGACTTTTTCTCGCAGCGTTGTGACGTTATACATGTTTGTGTGAAAGTAGAAGCTGAGATATGATAGATGTCGGAGATAAGAAATTACTGGGCGCATTATGTCGTACAGATGAAGTCTGTGTTAGGAGAATCTTGGCCTCGTCTGTAAGTGAACACCTGGGAGATGTAAATCATCCGTCTGATAAACATTTCACATCAGAACATGTGACAAGCTCCGCGCTGCGCCGGGCTTAGCTCCGCACCATGGAAATTGTCCACAGGAAACCAGGGAATCAATAAATCAGATGGCTGAACCTCGGCTAATAAACATGGCTTATAGGAGGGAGGAAAAGCCAAGAGAACATAGAAAAGGATTAGGGGGATCCAACAGATATGAAATGGTCGAGCGTACAAGAACATCAGAAAAAACGAAATCTTCAGATTTTATTATGCACCATATTATATAATCTTTTTTTTTTACATTAAAAAATTATAATTTATACATCTCCATCCGTGCGTATGTATAAAAATAATAGAAACTATAAATAAAAGAACAGAGGTTAGTAATAGAAAGGATGAAATATATTTCTGTGTCAGAAAGAATATTTTAATTTCTAAGAAAAGATAAATCAAGTTGCAAAAGACAAAAAAAAGTATAAAATCAATTAAAAATTCAAAAATAGACAATAAATGTTTCTAGGAAGATAGAAAATAGAACAGTAAATTCTACATAAAGAATATGGATTGCATGTCAAATGATAAAATATGTAAAAATAAGAAAAAATATATAAGCTAACTAAAATGTATCTAAAGTTCTAAAAATCAATTTACAGTTAAATTATATTTATATATTCTGCATGTTTATATATTGTAAAAATGTGTTTGAGTCAATTAAATAGCACTTAAAATGCCTGTTTTATTTAATTAATATTTAGTTTTTTTTTGTTTTATGTTGCCTGTGATTATATCGATACGGTGGACCGCTGAATATTCTGCATTAATTATGATTAAATGTATCATTTTGTATTCCTACGAATATGAGTTCAGACATTAAACATACAAGCCTATCTTTGAGCCGGAGAATTTGGTGACATTGATTCAAACCGTTTTGTGGATTTATCCGCTGAGGGATAGAACATCCTAGGTGGCCCACATGTTTCTTATCTGCTGCTGTGTTTCTGAGGAATGACGGATAACATTTACACTTATGCTCCGGCGCTGGGGATAGTCCTGGGTTTGTGTCTTTTGTGAACTTTCTAAACCGCAGACCCACAATCAAACAAGAAAAAAAAAGTATCAAGTGAAAAACGTTCATCTCATTTTGATATAGGAAAGATGTGTATCTTCGTACCGTGTTAGCCAGTAGATAGAAAAATATTTAGACTATTTAGAATATTTATTCATCTCATTTTGTAATTTATATATAATTTTTCATTCATTTTCTTCTTTCACATCATACATATCCTCAGGTGTTCGCCCCAATCAGTATCAGGTATTTCCCTAAATCCTAAACATTATGACCGGACTATGACATGTCATTCAGGAAAATTGTTCTTAAAATTGTGAAAATCAGAAAAAAAAATTTGGACAAAAGACCCGGTGAGAAATTCTCACTTATAATAACTCTGATAAAATTGTTTCCATTAACTATTAATAACTTGTAATTAAGTTTCAACACGAAGATCAGGGAGCAGCGCGGAGCCGCTAATGATTGTAAAAGAATGTGACATTATGATTTAATAACAATTGGTTTCAATAACTAGAACACTATGGAGGAGAAGCTGAAATTGTAATTATTTTTCTAAAACATTCTACTTTTTCTCTACTTTTTGATCTATTTATTTTTTGCATTTTCATTTATTTAAGACTTACTGATAGGGAATTTAGATTGTGAGATCCAACGGGGACAGTGATGATAAAGTCTGTAAAGCGCTGTGGAATTAATAGCGCTATATAAATGAGTAAAATAAATAAATCTATTATCTATCCAATATCTCTATTATCTATCTATCTATCTATTCTCTATCTATTATCTATCTATTTATCTATCTATTCTCTTATCTATTATTTAACCAATATCTATCTATTATCATTTATCTATCTATTAGCTATCTATTAGCTATTGTCATTTATCTATTATCTATTATCATCTATCTATCTATTATCATCTATCTATCTATTATCTATCGATTATCCTTATCTATCTATTATAATTTATCTATCTATCTTCTATGCTGCCCCCTTAACACTCGGTGATCCGTTCCCAGACTGTCCATCTGTCTCTTCCCCTCTGTTTGGGGCGGATGACATCTTGTTTTGTGATTTGCTCTTTAGTCTATTGGGGTCTGACTAATTACACTGATCTGCGTCACTCATCTCCCACCTACATCGGAAGGAGCAAAACCTCTGAGTCACTGGCGACGTCTCATCTGACTGCATACCCTAGAGAGCTGGACTCGGCCCCCCGGCATCTGTCCTCAGTGCGGCCCCTCAAGTCACGAAATCTTGTCTTCACGGTTACATATTCCTAAATATCAAGTCTTTTCTCTTCAGTGATTTTGGAGATTTTGTCAAAAAGTTTTTTGTAAAAATGTATATCTCATCAAAAATCTTTGCTGTCCGATAGTTGTGGCCAAATGGGTCACTATGGAGCTTAGAGCAGAGCAGAGATCCGCCATGTATTTCCTCAGCAGCAGCGCCCCCCACTATCCCCTCTATCCCAGTACGAGGGTATCCCACAATCAGATACAAGACAGATGGAAAATTATCGCATCATGCATGATTTGCCTGCGATATCGGGATCACACTCGGTCTGCCAAGTCTAGGGGTCAGCATTGTGGAGGACACCCGAGTGTGGTCCCATTTTCACAGACTGACTTTTTTCTTTCTTTCTCCACCTCTGAGTAAATCATATCCCGCTCTGATCAGAGTCTAATTAGCATAATTGGAGCAATTTTCTTGGATGACAAATAAAGTATAGTGCGACCTCGGCCTTACAGGATCACATAGAAACGCTGAGGACTGACGACTGAGAAGAAGCCTGTGGCCCTCATCAGTCCGAGCCGCTGATCGTGCCACAGTCTTCACAAGTGGCAGGGTGCTGTGAGATTGCAACAAAGTATCAACTAGTTACACACAAAACAAATAGCAGAAATAGGGACACCCAGAACCTGGATGTGGGGGGCATCTATCGGGGCGGTGATCCTGGAGGTGAAGGATTATAATGGTGACCAGATCTTACAATATTCAGTGTTACACTACTATATATTCGCTCTCATCGTTATTTTTCTGACAGGCTCTGATGGAGAGGAGGTTGGGAAGCTCCTGACTGAGGTTTTCCTTGTTATGTCGCTGATTTTGAGGCTTTTGTGGTGATCCGGTTCCTTCTCGTGGTAACATGTTGGCAGCCACGGCCGATGGCCACGGTCAGACACAAGGGCTGGGTGGTAAGGAACGTCTCTGTACCCGCAGGAGGCTCAGTACACCAGAGGAAAGATTAAAGGGATTCTTGTCCTCTCTTTCATCAGCAGAACACAACCATAAAGCAGAGGAGGAGGATTACTCGAGGTCCGTGGAGTCACCCGGCAGATTACACCTGGGGGGTCGTGACCGGGATGGGTATCTGTGGACTTACACCTGGGGGGTCGGTATGGGGATGGTGATCCGTGGATTTAGGATGAAGTCGGACACTCACATTATGACATTTATCGGAAGAGATGAGTGTGATGGAGACCCCCGCTACTGTCCAGACTGAGGGTCCTGCACTCTGGTTCTGTTATCGCTGGCACCCGTGCACTACATGGACTCTTACTGGCAGAAATGAAAGGATGGGCAGCAAACAGCCCAGAGGAGGAGGACCCCTTTAATGAGGCCTTCCCTTTTATGTCACACTCTTGCAGTGTAATTGGGAATAATTGGGGCCCCAGATACTGAGCGAGATCCTGTCTATGAGAGGGAGAAATGACCTGGGGGCCACACAGACACCCACCAGCCATGGAGACTGGACAGTCGCTTACATTACAATTCCATAATACTGCAGACCCTGTTATCAGTTTATCCCATCATCACAGCAATCTCCATGTTTTAGCCATTAATGATAATTCTAGATGTGCAGTCCGAGACCCTTCCACATGAGATCAGAGTGATCGCCGCGCTGTCTCCATTGCTCCCGAGTCATTCGCAGGTCATGTGATATCAAGAAACAAACAGATTTCAGTTTTTTTTGAGGGGAGTTAGGAGATTGATAAATGCGGCTCATGATGGCTCCAGAAGCACCGCCGACAAGTGCAGAACACAGGAGAGGAACGACGAGAGGTAGATAATTGCTTAAAAGGCTGCCCCCTAATATTAAATGTTTATTGCAGTCGCCCTAGAGCTGATCAGGGGGCAAGTCCGGACCCCATGGAAAATCTACTAACCCTAAGTATGATGTCACCAATCCCATATACAAGGGTGGGTGTAAGATGTCAACTCTATGAGGTCATAGAGACCCAGAGGGGAGATGTGGAGACTAGTGATGAGCGAGTATGCTCGTTGCTTGGGTGGTGTCCGAGTATTTGTAAGTGCTCAGAAATTTAGTTTGTGTCGCCACAGCTGCATGATTTGCGGCTGCTAGACAGCCTGAATACATGTGATGATTGCCTGTTTGTTAGGGAATCCCCAAATGTATTCAGGCTGTCTAGCAGTCGCAAATCATGCAGCTGCGGCTTCACAAACTAAATCTCCGAGCACTTCCAAATACTCAGAGATCACCCGAGCAACGAGCATACTCGCTCATCACTATGGGGACCACTGCTGAATGATCGCAGACCCCAGAGAGGGAGAAATGACGCAGAAGACAAGTCACCATTATATGGATACAAATCAGATACTCTTCAGATCTGGGAATGGCCACAAGTGAGTGCAGCCCATGGTGACAGGTGAGTGCAGCCCATGGTGACAAGTGATTGCAGCCCATAACCACAAGTGAGTGTAGCTCATGGCCACAAGTGAGTGCAGCCCACGGCAACAAGTGAGTGCAGCCCAGTGCCACGAGTGAGTGCAGTCCATGGCCACGAGTGAGTGCAGCCCATGGCTCCAAGTGAGTGCAGCCCTTGGCCACAAGTGAGTGCAGCCCATGGCAACAAGTGAGTGCAGCCCAGTGCCACGAGTGAGTGCAGTCCATGGCCACGAGTGAGTGCAACCTATGGTGACGAGTGAGTGCAGCCCACAGCAACAAGTGAGTGCAGCCTAGTGCCACAAGTGAGTGCAGTCCATGGCCATGAGTGAGTGCAGCCCATTGCCACGAGTGAGTGCAGCCCATGGCCACGAGTGAGTGCAGCCCATTGCCACGAGTCAGTGCAGCCCATGACCACGAGTGAGTGCAGCCCATGGCTCCAAGTGAGTGCAGCCCATGGTATGGTGACAAGTGAGTGCAGCCCAGTGCCACGAGTGAGTGCAGCCCATGGCCACGAGTGAGTGCAGCCCATGGCCACAAGTGAGTGCAGCCCAAGGCCACAAGTGAGTGCAGCCCATGGCCATGAGTCATTGCTCCAAGTGTCAGGACCAATACCAAGAGCGGAATATTCCATCAAAGAGTGGAGCCATGACAACCCCTTTAAGAAGTTTGATAGTTCCTGGAAATGTTTCCGATTTATTACTGAATTTGCGCCTCTTTTTTGTCCAGTTTTTCCTATTATGAAGTCTATTTAATACTAATCTATTGTTTTCGCCATTGGGGACATCGCTTTCTTTATCCAGATGTTTGCGGACGATTCATTATTTGGATAATTCTCTCCATCTGTAATGATTTTTTGTACGCCAGAAATTGTTAGAATTGAGTGCACCATTGTAATGTAATGTGCGGCTCTTTTCTTTAAACAGGCACAAAAGAAAAGTAAAAAGACGAAAATAAAGAGCATTTTTTATTTTGTGCAATTTTGTAGAAATTGGCAAATAAACGGCCATGAATAACGTAAGACAAGAAAAGCGACTTAATAAAATGGCGCCTGAGGCCCGTGACGGCCTCCTTCTCTCCGCTCGCCCATAGCGGCTCCTATATGATGGAATGAATTGCAGCTCTTTTCTTCTCTTTCGGCTTTGAAGTATTTTTTTCTTTTAATTCTTCAGTTTTCGCTTTGAAATTTTGTGTCGCTGAGCGTCCGACATTAAAAGAGTTAAAACATCGTGTGACGACGTGTTCACTGACACTTGTCATAAACGGGGAATTCATCCAAAAAACTCCTTTACTCCAGAAAATAGAGACTTTAAAATGAAAGCCATCGGGGAGAGCGTTTCCTGCCTCTTAATGATCCGTTCTACATATCCGGTAATTAGCCGGCAGGAAATATTCCCTCTAGAGGCTGCAAATAACATTGTGTGTGCCGCGCCGTGGACACGGGGGCTAAATATTGCCCCGACAACAAAGTGTTAATGATCGCTCCCTAATAACCGCCAGCGATAATAATGGTGGGATTAGGAAAAACGTGACCCAGAGTCCACCCTCCACGTCTCATCACGTGCCCAACATCTTAAAGGGAAACGCCACACAAAAACGGATCAACCCTCCGCATCCCACTGTGGATAATTAGTCGCTTTCCATTCACGCACTGACGACTTTGTGATCTTGTGTTTCTAAACAATAAGAATAATCTTTATATAGCACCAACATATTCCGCAGCAGTTTACAATTCAATAATAAAGTAATAATAACTATTCTGAAAAAGTTTTTATTGTTACTCAGAGCCATAAAAACGTTCATTTTTTGGTTTATCTTTTTATGCTCTTGTGGTTTTTTTTTTGTTTAATGCTTGGGGGGGCTTATAACTTTTTCCCCATGAAGCTAAATAAAAAGTAAATAAATATATATTTGACATTTGCAACAATGTTGCAGTTCTCTGTAGCAATATTTGCATATTTATTAGACTTTTTGAAATTGCCTTTTTTTAAACCCAGCAAAAAATAAATTGTAGGTTTTTATTTAAGGTGTACATCGGTTTCTGAATGTTTCTTGTGCTTTTGTTCAGTTTCTTTCCAGACTGTTGCGGACAGCAGTGCTTTTCCTGCTTCAGTGTCATTTTGTATCTTTTTTTTTTTTTGCAGGTTTTCAAAAAAGTTACAAAGTATAATTCCCAGAGCATTATTATTATTATTATTTATTTTGTTTTATTTTTTGTAAATAAAAACATCATTATCCCAAAAAGTTTCACATTTGAAAACCATTATGAATATTGTATTTTTTTATTTCACCATAGACTTCAACGTAACATCTTGGTGGGGAAAAAAAGACATGAAAAATATGGCGTTTGCTTTAAAAAAAAAACTGCATATATAATCTGTGTGAATGAGTCTTAACCCTTTCCCTGAAGCAGGTCTGTTCCCCTCCGTGTAACCTCCTCCAGTGCCCCCATTAGCCATGATTGGCCAGGGGGGCAGCGCGGGGGTCACGCCTGTAATCCTGGATGCAGGGTGGTATCTCTCTAATGCTGCCCATCAGGATGACTGAGAACAGAGAGTCCAGATCCACCCGCAATAAACTCCTCTATCTCAAGCAAAGGGTTTTCCTTATCTTTTATAGAGCCCCCAATAAAAGCACTGATAGGGATGGGGACTGGTAAAGAGGCCATGTACAAAGCAGTCCCTGGGATCTGTCACATCAGTGATGTCCTCACCACACCACCTGTTTCTGGGTCACTCCTAACCTTATTATTCAACGAACACAAATTTTACATTAATGGGATTTTTTTTGGGTGAGGGATAATGACTTATTTTATGACTTTAGTGCCATTATCCCACTCTGTGATGCCCTTTACCCCTTCTGACCTCCAGGCTGCCTCATCTGCCCTTGTCACAGAGCCCCTCACTCCAAGGGGAAAATCTCCATGTTAATGTGGATGATGAAAGACGGACCCCAGAGCAGATTGGTCCCATCCAGATTCTTTGTGAAACCACCAATGTCTGTGCACACGTTTGCAGTAGAAATTTCGGCACCATTTGTGCATCTCTTGGCAGGAAAAATGCAGCGAAAAATAGGCGACTTTTGCTGCATTTTTGAAACATTTTTTAAATGTGTTTTGGTGCAGATTTCTCCCCATTCATTACTATAGGTGAAATCTGTAGCAAAAATGCTGAAAAAAATTGACGCTGCAAATAAAAAGAAAAAACAAACAATGAAACTCACAACAGATTGGCGCCACATGATTACAGCCTTTGATTTTTCGTTTTGACATTTTCTTCTGAGCAATGATTATTAAAGTATTTAAAATTGTTTTGTAGTTTCTGGAAAAAGGATAATAAATAATCAGTATAATTTCATTCTTCACAGTCTTTTGGCCACAAGGGGGCAATGTTACTTTCAGAATTAATTTTTAATGAAATTGAAAAAATAGCTAAAAAAAATTTGATACATTTTTGTAATCATTGTGTGTTCCCCGATTCCCCCTTTGATTCTCCTTTGTCTCTTCTTCGGTAGAGGTGAATTCCATGGGATTATCGGATTTGATGGATTGTTAGATTTTTTGGATTATTAGTCACTGGATTAGATCATTTCCTTCTTTCTGTATTTTTGCTGATGAATAGCGCAGAGGCCGGATGCGTGTTGAAGCTTCTATAACCGCAGTCATCCATACGCGGCCCCTATATCCATGGTCACTTCTCCGTGGTGGATCCATTTTCTCAGATCAGTCGCCATCCAACTTCCCCCTCTTTATGTCTTTTGTTTGTTTTTTTGCACACAGGTCATGATGAAAATTCTTATCGTATTTTCTTCCTGTGCTCAGGATTGTTAGTGTTTTTGAGGTTCCCATGTTTTAGTCCTAGTCTTATATTTAGTGTAAGGCTTAGTATTACTTTTTGTCCTAAAGTTAGTTTTAGAATGATAGGGCTGGTTTTGGGGTCAGGGTTAAAGGTTAAAGATCGGTGAGCACGAAAGGTAATGTTAGGTTTAGTATTAGTGGAAAGTAATAGGGCTAGTGTTACGTTTATTGTCAGAGCTGGAATTAGGGTTGTATAAAGGGTTTACTTTTGGGGTCAGGGTTAGTGTGGGTGTTAAAGTTTAGATTTGTATTAAACAATGTTAGGATTACTTTTAGTATAGGGTTATGGTTATTTTTAGGGATTGTGTAAGGCTTAGTGTTAACGTTAATGGCACAGTTAGTGTCGGTACTGGGGTTAAGATTAGTGAAAAAGGGCTAGGTAAAGGGTAATTGCTACTGATCGGGTAGAGTTAACTTTATTGTAAGTATTGGGGTTAGTGTAAGAAATGGTGCTAAGGTTAGTGGAAGAGCCTTAGTGTTAAACATAGTATCAGTTTTAGATTTAGGACCAGGTTTAGGGTTTATATAGGAGGCTTAAGGCTCCAAACACATGAAACTAATGTTAGCTGAACCATCCGAGACCTCCGGACTCTCACCTGAGAGAACACATTGTAATTCCATTGGTCTTGATCCATTTATTTTCCCTGGATATGAGCCGACACCAGAGGAGTCTGGAAGCAGATCTCTCATAAAGAGCAAAGGGGCGCTAAGCTGAGCCCAGTATTCCTGTGCATGGAGGAGGTAGATGTCAGCCGAGGGGTTGTTTGGCCAACAGTTGTCTTATTTGTATGGGAAGGGGTGAGGGCTTTAGAATTAGATTTAGGATTAGGGTCAGGTTTAAGGTTGGTACAAGGGGGTTAATATTAGTGTTAGGATTGGATTTAGGATTAGTTTAAAGTTTATAGGTTTGTATTGTAGTCTCAGTATTAGTGATAGGATTAGATTTAGGGCCAGGGTTAGGTGTAAAGTTTATTCAAGACAGTATTAGTGTTGGAATTAGATTCTGAATTAAATTATGGTTTAGAGTTTTAATAAGAATGTTATTATTAGTGTTAGGACTAGATTTAGAAAAAGGGTAAAGTTGATAGGTTTGTATAGTAGTGCTAGTGTACAAGAGGGGTTAACATTAGTGCTAGTATTAGATGTAGGATTAGGCTCAAGTTTGATGATTGTATACCATTATTAGTATTAGTGCTAGAATTAGATTTAGGATTGGAGTGATGTTTAATGTTTGTATAAAATGGTTAGTTTTAGTGTTAGTATTAGATTAGGATTAGGGTCAAGTTGGAGGTTTGTACAATAGAGATAATATTAGTGATAGGATTAGATTTAGGATTATGATCAGGTTTGCGTTTTAAATAAAATTATTAGTATTGATGCTAGAATTAGATGTAGGGTTAGGGTCAGGTTTAAGGATTTTATAAAACGATTTATACTAAAACTACGGTAAATTAAAGACTAGGCTCAGGATTACGGTTTGTACAAGAGGGTTAATATTAGTGCTAGTATTAGATTTATGATTAGGCTCAAGTTTGAGGTTTGTATAAAATGGTTAGTATTAGTGTTAGAATTAGATTTAGGATTAGTGTCAAGTTTAAGGTTCCTATAAAATGGTGAATACTAGCGCTAGGATTATGCTCATGTTTACGAAGAGTGTTAATATTAGTATTAGGATCATAAGGTTTAAGTTTTGTATAAAATGATTAGTATTAGTGCTAGAATTAGATTTAGGCTGAGGGTCAAGTTTAAGGTTTGTATAAAATGGAGATTAGATTTAGGATTAGGCTCAGGGGCAGGAGTTTTTACATTTGTGGGAGTTTATAAACTGTTTCACTGTTGGAAGATACCTCACTGCCGCCATAGATTAATGCATTATAATATGTAGAGCTTATTACTTACTGATTGTCTGTGGAGTAATCAATAAGCCGCAATAGATCGGAGCCAGGGAGCTGTGTGCGGAGTGTGCACCTGATGATCACAGGTCGCTTACATGGATACAGACTCCTCACCAGACCATCGCTTGTTTATGTAAATCTTAATTCTCAGGGACTTGTAGGCAGAACTCCTCCTGTTCTCTATTTACTTTACAGTAGGTGTAAAGGTACTGCCACATTACCAAGGTATACAAAATGTGAGGAGAACGACCACAAATCCTTCTGCTTATGAACAGAGAAAACGAGAATCTGCAGATAACGGATATCCGGCCATTCACATTGAAGGATTATGGAATTTTAAAAATTCTATAAAAAATGTTTGTGGCATCAAGAAATTAAGAAAAGATAAACGAGAAAGGAATGTGATTCTACAACAAAAAAATTAAAGATAAACATATAATACACAACAAGTATCAGAAGCTTCAGCAAAAGTCTCCTAATAATGCTGTGATATCACCCTGATATATAGGGGACAGTATTATAGTAGTTATATTCCTGTACATAGGAGCAGTATTATAGTAGTTATATTCCTATACATAGGAGCAGTATTATAGTAGTTATATTCTTGTACATAGGGGCAGTATTATAGTAGTTATATTCTTATTATATTCTTATATATTATATTATTGGATGCAGTAGGGTAATATCGTAGCTGTACCATTTGTAAAACAGAATGAGATACTGTGAATAGAATAAGATAAATGTAAAAAGTTTTCGATCTTTTTGATAAAACATTCTTTGCCTTCAGATGATTCTTTTACCTATAATATTAGTGATTGGAGAAGAGTTAATATTTTTACATTAGGGTGAGGGCTTCGTGCACACTTGGTTTATTTTGCACTTTTCATGCATTCTCCAGATCATTTGTGAGGGGGTTGGATCCAGAGATATGATGGGGAGCTGTTTATGGAGGTGCCCCCCAGATTCTTGTGATCTGCAGTCCTCTCGCCCCGTCTTGCTCTGCTCACACTGGGGATGAGCTTTCTGGGTGGGATTCTGGGTTTGTTTTCACAGGCTAAATGCCATCAGAAATTACCAGCCTGGCCTGGAAGCTGAGGAAATGTTTCATTACCAGACACATGTCCTTCAATCTCGCCTGGAAATTCCAGGATCAACTTTCAGCTCCAACAGACAGAACAATCTGTGTTCCAATTCCCAGAACCTGAGCCAGGGGCCAGAGAGGCCGTGTATATTAACCCCTGCTCTGCTGTCCTCCTGTCACCTGCCTCAGGGCAAAATAACAAAAACTCGATAATCATCATCACCGAGGAGCTCACTGCTGCCCCCAGCAGCACCAAAGGGTAACTACCTCCAGCAGTGTAGGAGTTAACACTCCTTTTCACAGTGATGCATTGTAACAACTAGATGCAGTAATGTACTAATAATTACATGAGAATTTACCTGATATAGAGAGAGGTTTGGATGATGTATCAAAGAAAGTAGATGAACGTACTATAGCTTTTGTTTTTAATATTGACTTTAGAGGATAATATTAGCAACCGCAAAAATTATTATTGCAGCTGAACACGAGCATCTGATGGTCAATGACAGTGACCAGTGTTGGTAGAACAGACGTCACATATGTTATGTGTTTTGAGTTTCTCTGAATCTATTGGAACCATTTAGTGTAAAACTGATGAAGGTGTGAGCACCGAAACGTTTCTGTAGACTTTCCTCGCGTTGTAAATAAATTCACCAAATTGAGTAGTTGATTCTTGGACTTTATACACTGTATATATAATAGTTTGGGACCCTATTGGTGCACCGTGCACCCCGTTACTGCACAGGAGCGCCGCTATTTCTACAGTGGTTTTTATA
>VIAB01005304.1:84307-100765 GCA_009801035.1 Oophaga pumilio | reverse complement strand
TAGATAGATACATAGATAATGGATTATTAATATTACTGGACACATTTCCCTCCTTTCTCCAGGTTGCTGAACTCTTGCAGATATTATCCTTGGACCTATGATTATTATTACTGTGATTTTTTCTGATGTTCTTGTCTTGAATTAATGGGAATTTCATATAATTATTAAGGTTGAACCTTTCATGGGGAGAAAACTTTGCATGACAATGAATATTGAGCGCTAACAATCACCCATTGAGTGTAATCCCTGCGCCTGTAATCTGAGGGTCTGCAGTGATCGGTGACAGGCTGCCCGGATTAGGGAAGGAGGAGGTCACAGGTCACAGCTCGCCCTGATTCTGGAGGTAGGAAGGTCTGGCGCCTTGTAAGGTGCACGGTGCCCTGGAATAATATTATGTGACATGTATAGGGAGAGAATTACTTACAAAGAGCAGGGGGCACAGGGCCAGGGCTGACTGACAGCAGACAGGAGTAATGTATTCTTACTCTCCAGCCTTCTGGTTACACACGGTGATTTCTCTACATTTAATGCTGATAGATCTATTATATAATAATAATATCAATGATGATTATTTATAAACTACAAACATGAACATGTCGGACTCTGCGGTCTCAGGTCTCAGATCCTGGTTCCCGTCTTTTTCCTGATCATCTTATGGATTGTTCTGATATCAGTCTTGTTCTTTGGTCCGGAGGTTTCTTCTGATGATCGGCCGATATCTCCCATTACTGGACTCGTCCTTTCCATATAATTCTCCCCATATTTTACTTTGCACAGTTACATAGTAGCCGTCATTTTAGTTTGTGTTTAATAAACAAATAATAAATGTGGAAATAAGCAACTTTGTAATATATCTTAGAGAAATCTGCTTCTTTCTCCTCCTGGACAGATCTGTCAAGTCTGTGTTCAGTGAGGAAGATTTTCCCATTACTGAGATAGAAAATTCAAGTTATTTTTTTTCTACCTTGAGAAAATGCACCCGTCCGGTTCTGAAACGTGTTTCTACAATAAAGAACCATTTTGTAACATGAAAGACGTTTCATTTCCCGCAGCGCATCTCGTTTATCGTGGTATCACCCTCCAATTCTTGGAATTGACACTTGGTGCTTTTTAAATACAGAGGCCGACAAAGATATTCTGAAAAAAACAGTTCTCCATAGAATGTTACAAGCACTAACTGTCATCACTCAGTTATGAGAAAATTTGTATTCACTGATGACAGATTTTGCTTGTGAATTGACAATTTTGAGAGAGAATGACAAGTTCAGAAGGAGAAAGAAGCCAATTTCATTAATAGGATATATTACAAAGTTTCTTATTTTCACATGTACTGTTCATTTATGTAATCTGGAAATGATCTAATTGTCTATCACATATCACCTTCTATCTGCGTTTCTTCCTTCCCATGTTGCCGCTCACTATTTCTATACACTGTATGTAGTGAACGCTTCGCCTTCTATGCATTATTGCTGTAGATAATGTAACACAATCCTTGATACATTGCTATATAACTGGGCCTGTCCCTGTGTATATGCAGAGCAGCTGGAGCAGCAGAGTTTGCAGCAGACGTAGCAGAGGTAAACACATCCCTGGTCAGTGAGCAGCTCTGGACTGATGAGCAGGGACCACACACAACCCCCCAGCAGACCACACAGGGACCCGCCAGCCTCACTGACAGAACTTTGCACGCAAAGCTTCACTCTCCCTCCTGAGTTGGAGCCAGGGATGGGTGATTGGGGCAGGCTTTGGGGGCTGGGGTAGGGACTGAGGGGCCGTAGCAGGGTTTGGAAGGACGGAGCAGGTTCTGGGGTAGGGGTTGAGGCTGGAGCAGGTTCTTGGGGTTGGGGCAGGGTCTGGGAGGCTGAAGCAGGTTCTGGGGTCTGGGATAGGTTATGGGGGGCTGGAGCGAGGGCCTTGGGGTTTAGATCTCACACATTTCCTGCTGTCTCCACAGCGCCATTCTCTTAGAGCTGCTGCGCCAGAACTCTACCGCTCAGCTCCTGCACACACATGGGTCTGATAAAAGTGCAAGCTCTGCTGTTTAGCCTGATGACTTCTCCAAGGACCATTACATGTCAAGCGCACAGTTCTGTAATGAGTGAATGCAAAATATCATGCATATAAGAAATATAACGTAAAATGTAGAAATTGCAGAGAACTGATCTGTCACTTGACTATGTAAAAGATAATAATGTGGATTTCACGCTTGCTGCGGAGCTGTGCACACAGAGCCTGCATGGCGGCACATGGGACACATCTCCCCTAGAAGCAATGCTCCTTCTGCAGTCAGAGGTCACAATGGAACAGTCACTTTCTTTTCTTCTAGTTACCACACGAGTCTGGAAACAATATCTCTGACTGTTTTCTGTTTTACTATTATACATAAATGGTTCAGTGCAATTTCCTATAAATTACGGATTTGCCCTGGTCCAAGCTTCAATCTTCTGCTTACTGCATAAACTGTATGGACATTTAGGCAACCTGTAACCTCCACTAGGGGGAGCTCACTGTATCCAGTGCTATTATTAAAGGGATATTCTCACTATCATATTTCTATTCATAAAGCACAGTCAATGCATGATCGTTATTAATATATAGACTAAGTTTCTTAATATTCTTCTAATATTCTACAACTAAGGGCTACGGCCAGAAACACGTAAGAATGCTACATGATTTTACAATTTGTCTGGACTACTTTTTTTAAAAGAATGATATAAAGAAGAATTTTTTTATTGAAATTCAGTTTGCTGATCCAATTTTCTTTTCTAATTTATCCGATGGTCAAGCGGAATCTGGATCCTAACTGCAGCATCAGAGGATATCTACCATATAACGCACGGTGAGGCACTATTCCCTTTCTTTTGTTGGTTTCTTTCACCTTTATAATCAAGTTAATCTAAATGTAAAATTCATCCTTTGCTCCTGTATAGTCACCTACCCGTCTGATGGTATTTTTCTTTCTGTTAATGCATTTGGCAGAAGATTATCTTTTGCCATATGCATCAACAAAGCAGCATTTGCAGTTTTACACCACTGATTTGTCAGCAGCAGGCAACAAACAAAGCTCATCTCTGCACTGTTTGGTAATTACAAGCTCCTTTGTGGAGGAGGGCAGGGGAGTTGAGCTCTGCTAGAAACCATCCAACAATGATGTAAAAACCACACAGTCAGCGATACTGATATAGATGGCCAGGTAGAATACTGTACAGGAGCACAATGTGTATTATAAAGGTAGATAACAATCTATGTCAGATGCACGAGCAGAGCTGTGCAGGAAGCTATCCCAGAGAAAGGACACTGCACATGTTCCACCAGGTCTATTGAAATTACAGCAAGATGCTCCTTGTGGCACCAGAAGAATGAATAAAGCCTAAAGTGGCCTTCTTTAAGAGTTGATAAGTGCAAAATGGAGCAGATTTAAAAATAAATTATATTTCCAGAATTGAATATATACCGTGAGTGTGTATATCATAAGACGCCATTGAGAATTTAGGAACAGCCCTTTAAGTTCAATGATTTACCTGCTTGTAGTCAGCGTCTGAGCTCCCCCTGGTGGTGGCTGCAGTCACAAATAATTTTACCGTATATTGTTTCAGCATGAAATACAAGGATTGTAGAGCTTTGTATCAAAGAACTCACGTAAAACATCTGATGAAGTGGAAATGGTGAAAGAGGATAAATCTGCTAATTAATGGATGTAGGAAAATTAGTGACCCCTGCAGTAATCCTAAATATTAACAATATAGATACACATCACACCAACATGTTCAGATTATTACATAGTATCTGCGCAGCCCTTGTTACATCCGTCACTGAGATCTCGCTCAGACATTGTCACAGTTTCTTCCTTTCATATTCTGTACATTTTTTTGCCCTCGGGATGTCTGGAATATTGTCGAGGCTCCAGATCCCTCATATTTCTGCTCCGTCTTTGATCCTCTGATGCCGGGTTTTCCAAGTGTTCTATGAGTATTTATTTGTGCAGTAACATGGCACCCAGAGATGATGGGGAGGCAGCAAAGGCTTCTCTACACTTACCCCCATCCATACAATGTCAGTGGTCCTCAGAAGAGCAGGCGGGTTCGCCCCGGCCGGGGGAATAGTAGCCACCAGCCACGTGGCCCCCTCTAGCGTTAGTATGCACTCTGAAAACTTTTCATCTAATAATGTATGATTTTTTCTTTGCTGGACTCTTGGCTGTACGTGATGTGGTTGTCCAGGACTCTTGGGGAATATTCACACTTAAGTATTTGCAGCAGAACTTTCCAAACCAAACTGCTGCAGTTTCCAGCCCCATTAAAATAAATGACATTTGTGAAGTCTCATGCAGAAGCTGCTTAGTTCTTCTTTGCAGATCTTACGTTGATTTGTAGCATCAATTGTTACAGTTTTTGCAAATGAATAAGGAAAAAATGCAGTGCAAAAAAGCGCATATTTTATGCAGTGTTTTTGGTGCAGAAATTTCTGCTACAATTACTTAACGTGTGCAGAGAAACTTGTGTGGCTGAATACTAAGTAGTGTAAGAACCAGAGTGGAGCGCTCCGTACACGGAGTAATGAGGCTTCTTGGGGTTTGTGGAACTGAGCTGCAGTACCTGAGAGTGGCCACTGCGTGGTGTATGGAGCTCTCCTGTTCTTAAAGGCGTCTGGCTGCACTTGGCTCTGATAACAAGTGAGTGGTGGAGATGCCGGAGGTCGGACCCCCAATGATCTGATATTGATATGCAAGTCCTGGATGACCCCTTTAATGCATCAAGCTTAGGGGGGGACTATGGTCCTGCTTCATGAATCCCATCAGCCTAGAGCAGTCCTCAATCCCGCAGGAGGCCTGCGTACACTAGCAATCCACCCTGCAACAAGTAAATGGGACTTCTCCAGGTGTACAGGTCCGGGACACTCTCTCATGTAATGCAGGAGGACCCCATGTCTGCAGCTGAGGGGGCTAATACTTTTCGGCATCGGGATATTAGCGGGTTATTAATTAAAGGGGTTGTCTGACCAAGTCCATTTTTTTTTCAAAAGGGTTAAAAATATATGATAAAGAAGTCCTACACCTCTCCCCGATCTCATAGCACAGGGACATGTGACCGCTGCAGCCAATCGCCAGCAGCTTCTGAATAAGAGTAATGGCCGAGTGGTCATATTATTTTTTTTAACCCATTCTGAGCCATTGGTAAAATCATTTCACCCACCAAAAAACCTCGTTAATGCACTTTGCGTTCACAGTTCCTATAGGAAGCCACAGATTTGGAGGATTAGTGATCATTTCGGATAATGGGAGTTTTCAGTGCAATTTGGCAGCAGGTCGGGTAGAGTTTCCCTAATGTCCCCGTCTAGTTCTATATATTCCAGAT
Organism: Oophaga pumilio; assembly: GCA_009801035.1. Lineage (NCBI taxonomy): Eukaryota > Metazoa > Chordata > Amphibia > Anura > Dendrobatidae > Oophaga > Oophaga pumilio. The sequence goes on along the minus strand of VIAB01005304.1, from coordinate 95,411 downwards.
TGTTTCCTGGTCGACTTCATCCAGGGAGGTAGAGAAGTCTGTAAAGTGAGACTGACAGGGAGCTGCAGTGTGTGCAGAGCCTCCTATGACCCTGGGCAGGGAGAGGACGGAGCCTTCAATCACAATTAGCAGCCAGACTGTGGCAATTAGCAGACGGCTTCCTCCGACATGTGCAGGTCACAGGGAGCATCGAACAGGGGCAGCGGTCACTGTAGAGGACTATCCTCTATACAGGGCATGTGTCACACTGGGAGGACTGGAGATGCGGACCCCAAACATCAGTGCAGGACAGGGGCTTACTCATGTCTCTTCTTAGATTATTGGAAGATTTATCCCATTTATAATGTTATATTGGTAATACTGGATCCTATCTAATAATGTGACACGTACATTACATTAGGGTATGTTCCCACGGTTAGTAAATGCTGCAGGTTTGACGCTGCGTACAGCCGCAGCATCAAACCCTCAGCGGCCAGATGTTACAGCATAGTGGATCACAGTTTGAACGCTGCTGACTGGCATTATCAATTACTTGGATATCTTTTTGTATCCTTTTCCTGTTTTATACAGTTCAACTACCTTTTCCCGTATATCCTTTGACAATTCTTCTGCTTTCCCCATGACTCACAATCCAGAAACGTCAGTGGCTGGATGAAAGATGCAAGAGTCTGTCTAAATCCCAGAAACTCACTCAGCTTTTATGCACACACTGATTAAAAGCAATCAGGTCACAGGTGAGGATGTCACCTTTAGTAGCCATTCACACCCATTTGTGTCAACTTCTGTGCATGTTATCATGCCAAAAATCACCGGGGTATGTGAACTTCGATCAGGGTCATTTGGATGTTTTGGGTTGTCATTAAGATTTAAAAAGAGAAAACACAGTGGTGACAATAAATGGCTTCACCCAACCACTAACCATCAGTGGAGAAAAAGTTTTGGTGTTATCATTCATATTCTCTGAAAAAAGGCAAAGAAAGCAAAAATTCCGCCGGGGTATGTAAACTTTTAAGCACAACTGTATCTGCCCAGCTTCTAGCCTGCACTTAATTTCCTTTTTGTTTTCCTCCTTCCTTCCTTGTCTACAGCTTTCTCTCTCTGCCCTCCATATGACTTTAGATACTTTCCCCATCGACATTACTGATCTATGTAATGCCCCTGTTCCCTGAGGGACAGAGCAGAGTGAGCCATCAGGGGCTCTGATGGATCTGTAACATTTGGACTGGCAGATACTCTGCGGCAACAAAAGTGCAGAACATTTATGGTGCAAACTGTTAAGAAAGCTTCTTATCTTTGCATTTAGGAAATAAGTGAATAATATAAAAGAATATCTGTGTGACGTGATACGTTTGTAGCCTTTCCACATAAACCCAGGAGGCCCTAATGAGGCTGTCAGAGCCTCGCCTGGCACTTTCCTCATACAGAATACAGTCGCTCGCCTTATTACCCCAGAACGTGTCTTGTGATGCCGAGAAAACTAATGAAGATTTAATTAGCAGAAAGTTTTTTTAAATCTTGAATTAGAAGTGATTCCATTCTGGATTCTGTGCCGAGTTCCTGAGGGCGCAGACGTTCACAGCGCAGGACTTAGAGTCAAGTATTTTTCTACTGAAGGTCTGGAACAATATTCTATGACCTCGTGTAGAAAAGGTCGAAAGATCTAATATGGGTTCAGGCGGAAAAAAAAAGGAACCTGGTCTGTGCCTGGCAAGGAAATGGCTCCTAAGACGACGACAATGAGCCAGGAAAGTGCATGCCGTATGTGAGTCAGTGCATTTCAGACTTGGCATTTAAGCAGCTGAAAAATGACTGTAACTTCCTTCTCAGGGACTAAAGAGGCGAAGCTCTTAGGAGATTGTGTGTTCCAGGCTCAGAGGCTGGAGATTGGCGAGATGCAGGGAGGCTCATACATTCCCCCAAATCTATGCGGAGAGCAGCGGATTTCCCCTCTTGTTCTGTGACCTGTCGCCTTCTTCCTCCATTGTCCTTTTTTTCCCTAAAAATCTAAAACCAAAGTGGAAAATATACCGGCATGAGTGGAAATAATAAGCGATGTGAACGGCTCACGGATACTTGAAGGAATTGAAAGCGTCCACTGGGACCAGCACTGATTCCACAAGAACCACAAGTAGGAGATTGTGCGGGAAAATAGAAACCTAAGGCAGAAAGACTGCAGGGCGGGGTGTAGATAGGTGGCCATCATGGCTCTCATGTAAGCTGCTTCACTTTACTGAGTTGCTACTGAATTCAGCTTTGGAAAACTCAATCAAACTTTTACACATACTTCGAGAAATTAGTTTTTTTTTTCATGTTCACTGGTTTAGTGTCCAGAACTCTTATGTGCCAACCTTACAGAATTCCAAGAACTCCCTGATGCACCTTTAGGTGCCACGACTCAGTGTCACGGTTGACCGCGCTTTCTACAAGACTTTTGTGGCACCCAGAGAATTTGGAAACTCTACCAGAAGTTTGGTAGGTTTCTGCTTTATCCAGGAGCCTCACAAACAAGTCAGGAGAGTTGGCAAGAATGACAGAACTGACTTTTGACCAGATCAGACTTTGATTCTCCATTCTTGCTCTTGTTTGCTCCTCCTTTGGTAGGTAATGTTACGTTTTTATTGTAGATCTGTAATTTCCCAGATGGGACGGAGCAGTGATCACTTACAGCGGCTTCATTTTATGATTGCTAAGGATTATTGAGTGTTTGGTGGCAGATCTGTGTCCCCATGTTCTTCTCTGCACAAACCTAAAGGAAAGCACCTTAGAAAGGAGCCTGGTGACAGAAGCATTGTATCAGCTTCTCTGGGATTGTTCTGCGGTGAGTGCAGTATGGAACAAGTGAAAATGTTGTAATCAGATTGTATCCAAGTCTTATCATTGTGTTAAGTTTTATCCACTTCTGATCAGGTTTTTGTACCCTCCTCACTGGTCAGAATCTGGGCCCAGATACAAGGCAAGACAGTCCGGACATAGAGATGCGGGGGAGGTGTTGGGTCTACATCTGTAGATACTGTACTTACAGTAGCTTTCTTGGAGGATAATCTTCCATCTTGTATCTTCATCTTGTGTTTCCAGCACTGTAGACATGATCCTTTTTCTCACGAGACTCCTCTAATAAGTGAGACCTCACTTTGGAGGCCGAATCTCTGGACAGAACTTTCCTCAGCCGCTAACATTCCACAGCTGAGACCAGAATAATGAGTGGAGTCCTAATAGAAGTGTGGGGGCTCTGCTAACACGCAACCCTTGGGCCCCGCTGATGTTCTGAGGAGCCGCAAGCTGGAAAAAGCTACAAGTACCCTGGAAAAAGGAAGGAACAAAAAGGGGTAAAAAGGAAGGGAGGAAAGGACAGAAAGGGAGGAAGAAAGGGAAGAAAGGAAATGAGGGACAGTAAAGGAGGAAAGGATGGAGAGAAATAATGGCAGGAAGGGGTGGAATGAAATGATGTAAGTATGGAAGGAAGGGAGAGAAATAAGGGAAGAGAGGGAGGAAAATGGAGAGACAAATGGATGGAGGAAAGGACAGAAAGAGAGGGAGGAAGGAAGGGAATGAGGGAAAGTAAAGGAGGAAAGGATGGAGAGAAATAAGGCAGGAAGTGGAAAGTGAAATAATGGAAGTCAGAAAGGAAAGAAGTGGGAGGAAAGAAGGGAGAAAAATAAAAGAAGAGATGAAAAAAATGTTCAGCTCACCCATTGGCGTCCTTGGACAGCAGGATCCACACCGTCGCACGGAGCTTCCCTGGCCTGGCGGATATAAGTCCAAATACACAGTAATCTACAGTGATCTCAGGCAGGAAGGTAAGCATAAAAATTATTCTTTTATTTCTTTTTTTAAAAGAACATGTTGCGGGCAGTGGATACCCTTCCTGCCTGAGATCGCTGGAGATTACTGTGTATTTGAAATAAGAGTAGAGAGGGAGGAAACATGGAGAGGCATAAATGGAGTAAGGAAAGGAGGGAGGAAATTATTGAGAAGAAGAAGGAAAGGACAGAGAGGAAGGGAGGGAGAGAGGGAGGAAAGGGAAGGAGGGAAAGTGAAGGCGGAAAAGACGTAGAGACATATGTTGGGGATATGGATCAGATGACCCAGGAGGTCCCTTCCAACTCTACCATTCTATGATTCTATGATACGGTAGGAAGGGGAAGGGACGTAATAATAATAATAATCTTTATATAGCGCCATCATATTCCGCAGCGCTTTACAGGTTAACAGTTTCAAATAGAAGGAGGGAGGGAGAGGAAAATTTGGAGGTAAATAATGGAGGAAGTGGATGGATGGATGAAAGAAAAGAAAAAAAATAATGAAAGGAGGGGTTGGAGCTCTAAGTGTTAAAATAATGACAAGTTGTCAGTGTGGGAGAAAGAAAAGTAATGAAGAAAGGAAAGTTGGGATAGAAGGGAAAAAGAAAATGAACGAAAAAAAATAAAGACGTTACATGAAGCAAAGAAGGAGATTGGAACAAATAATTGAAGGATAGGAAAGAGGTAAAGAATGGAAGAACATGCAGAAGGGGAGGTGGAAGGAAGGAAAAAGATGGAAGAAATAATTAAAAGGAAAAGAAAAAGCAAACTAGGAAAGGAAAGCAACAAAGGAAGGGGAAGTTGAAAAAGTAAGAAATACAAGTACAGAGCAAAAAAGTAGAAGAGAAAAGGAAGAACTAAAAATGTCCGGTGAGCAGGGAGAGATTGTAGGAAGAAAGGAAGGAGAGATGGATGGAAATGTCCCTCTATCATCCGCTAATACCCCATAAGTGAGGTAACCATCTTTTCCAATTATTGACTTCTCGGTTACATTATTAATTACTTTGTTATTCATCCTGAGACTTCATCAGTTTTTCCTTCACATTCCAAACACATGAAGCAAATTCCTCAACCGAACGACAACGTGAGCTGATTTTGATCTCTAAGAAAATAATCCAAATTAATACAATTAATCTAGAGCTGAATAATATGGAAACTGCAGACCAGACTACAAGTCGTGACATCCTGGGATAGTCACCATGAATGTAACTTTGGACGGCTCAAGGTCTTACATGTTCAGTATCCGCTCATGACCAGAGTCCGGTGTCATATCACCATATAAACCACCATGGATCAGCATCCACCCCTCCATGATACACAGAATCCACCATTGTGACTTCTACAAGACAAGCAGACACCAGACCATTGTGTAAAGCAGGAAGGATTATATTATTAGATGGAGACATCTATCATATGAGACCCCTGACCAGACCATCAGACCACCCGACTGTTCGCGACTAGATACTGGATCTCTATTACTTTACGTCTTCAGCGTCCAACATTTTGCTTTAAAAATTTAATTTACCTTTAATTTATGTACTTATGTACCTAAATTATTGGGGAAGTTGATGGGTCTGTGACATCTGAGTCTGGTAACTCCATGTTACTCTGACTATTCATGAGCAGGAAGTGTGATTGACAGCTGGGTTCTCCCAAGAGGTTCTGAGGCTGCTGACCTATGCTGCAGACGAGTGGGAAGCCAAAATCATTACACTCACAGGATTGGCACTGGACACAAGGAAAGGGGCCCCTGTATGGCTGATGTCCATAGGGGAGGAAACCTGATCCGCTGCAACCATCTGCAAACATGTCTATACGCAAGAAGGGATCAACGTCCTGCACTCACCCTGCAGCTTATATTAGGGTTAGAGTATCATAAGGCTGCATTCACATGCTGCAGTCATGCAGCCCTGAACCTCTCCAGTATTTTTACTGTTTCTTTGCACAGTCAGTTAAAAGCCACAGCATGACTGCAGTATGTGAACACAGGATAAAAAGGTGTACTGTACCTAATACCAGTCACATGGAGTAATAGATTGAGTGTGGAGAGTAAGGGGCAGGAGTGTGGAGAATAAGGTACAGGAGTGTGGAGATTTTTCAAGAAAGAAAATGTCGCTGTTCATTTGTGCCAGAATAAGGGGAAGTAGTGTGGAGACTAAGGGGTAGGAGTGTGGAGAATAAGGGGCAGGAGTGTGAAGAATAAGGGGCAGGAGTGTGGACAATAAGGGGTAGGAGTGTGGAGAATAAGTGTCAGGAGTGTGGCGAATAAGAGGCAGAAGTGTGGAGAATAAGGGGCAGGAGTGTGGAGAATAAGGGGCAGGAGTGTGGAGAATAGGGGGCAGGAGCTTGGAGAATAAGGGGAAGGAGTGTGAAGAATAAGGGGCAGGAGCGTGGTGAATAAGGGGCAGGAGTGTGGAGAATAAGGGGCAGGAGTGTGGAGAATAAGGAGCAGCGCTGGAGATATTGAGCCATCGAATAAACTTCAAGTGTTTGTCAATAAAGTGGAACAACATGCGGAATGTTTATCATTGTACGTCAATAACGATAGATACAGCAAGTAAAGAGCAAAAATGTGAAAATCGAAATCTGTGTCAGTCTCAGAACTTTTGGCCACGACAGTACACAGAACCCTCCACATATACAGCTACTGCCTGTGTATTAAACATGGGTCGCCAGGGATGTGATGCCTCTTGACATTATTTAGGCTGTTAGCTCCTGGGGCGGCGGTTTCAGGGTCTGGTGTCTGAGATGAGTCGTCATACAGATCCAGAACCTGATGCAAAGTGACAGAGGGGATTATAAGAAAATCATGGCTACCGGCTCGCAGGTCTGTACTCAGAGTGTAGATTATAACATTGTATCCATTTGTATAACTGCGATCTGGAGGAGAAGAGTAAGGAATAGCTAGAACGACTCAGGGCCCCAGTATCAAACCTGTATCAGGAGCCCCAGCTACCATGTGCCATGTATAATACTGAGGTAGGGTGTTTCCTATATACGACAGGTCTTGTGGGGTGTTCCCTGTATACGGCGTTCTTGTGGGGTGTTTCCTGTATACGGCAGGTCTTGTGGGGTGTTCCTAGTATACGGCAGGTCTTGTGGGGTGTTCTCGTTATACAGAGGTCTTGTGGGGTGTTCTCGGTATATGGCAGGTCTTGTGGAGTGTTCCTAGTATAAAGGAGGTCTTGTAGGGTGTTCCCAGTATACGGAAGGTCTTGTGGGGTGTTCCTTGTATACGACAGGTGTTGTGGGGTGTTCCCGGTGTACCACAAGTGTTGTGGTATGTTCCCAGTATGCCACAAGTGTTGTGGGGGGTTCCCGGTATACATCAGGTGTTGTGGGGTATTCCCGGTATACGTCAGGTGTTGTGGGGTGTTCCCGGTTTACGGTGGGTCTTGCGTGTTCCCAGTGTACAGTGGTCTTGTGGGGTGTTCCCAGTATACGGCAGGTCTTGTGGGGTGTACCTGGTATATGGCGGGTCTTGTGGGGTGTTCCCAGCATACGGCAGGTCTTGTGGGGTGTCCCCGGTATACAGCAGGTCTTGTGGGGTGTTACCGGTATACTGCGGGTCTTGTGGGGTTTTCCCAGTGTATGACGCATCTTGTTGGGTGTTCCCAGTGTATGGTGGTCTTGTGGGGTGTTCCCAGCATGCGGCAGGTCTTCTGGGCTGTTCCCAGTGTACGGCAGGTCTTGTAGGGTGTTCCCGGTATATGGCGTATGTTGTGGGGTGTTCCCGATATATGTCGGGTCTTGTGGGGTGTTCCCAGTGTACTGTGGTCTTGTGGGGTGTCCCGGTATACGGCGCGTGTTGTGGGGTGTTCCCAATGTACGGTGGTCTTGTTTGGTGTTCATTGTATACAGAGACTCCAGTCTGCTTCCGTTCACTGCCTACAATGGGCACATGAGCATCAGAACTGGATCAGAGACCTATGGACGAGGGTTTCCTGCTTTGCTAAATCTTATTTTCTATTATGTGGATAGTTGAGTGTAAAATGCGTCACTTTTTGAGGACAGAGATGAAATCGGGATGCTCTTTGGAAGGAGACAATATGAGGCAGTATGAGGGGCAATGTGACATGAGCCAATGATCAGTACCACCTTCATGCCAGAGGGGTCCCGTATTTGCAGGGCCTCTTTCAGCAGTGGTCAGTTAGAATTGCTCTGAGAATCCTTTTCTAAGACTTTTAACACTTTATATCCACAGGTGAGATAAATCCTACACTAACTCCCATCATTAGATGGATATTTATAACCTTTGATGGAAGTTGTGCAGAATTCATCTGGATTGGAAAGTTTTCCTTGAGCCAAAAAGATCTCAAGTGTTGATTTCCTGTAACCAGGAAGAGATTTCTCATCAGATTTCCAAATCTGGATTTTCCCTTGTGTGCCAGTGTGCAAAAAAGACATGAGATGACATGTATGTGCCATGTAATATGTGATGCGTTAAATGTATACAATGTAACGCACCATGTGATAGAAGCTAGCATGGTATAAACCGCGCAGCCTGACGGCAGGATGCTGGGGGCAAATGACGTAAAAGCTGGAGAAGTTGGAAATACTGTAACCTATTGTTACTATTTGTAACAATGTATCAAGTTATGTTTTCTGAATGTATAAAATTTAACATTGACACTGATAATAATGTAATAGTGACTCCTGACAGCAGCGGTAGTGGCGATACTTCTACTTCTTTTAGTGTTTCTCTTCTCCCTCCCGTGGTTATTAATTTTGGGGTCTTCTGCCCGGCCAGAGCCATGCCAGCTGCCAGATACCCCTGTGCCTGTCCTGCAGAATTCCCCAGATAAACCCCCAGTCAGCGTGGACTGGAATCACTCACAGAGACCATTAGTCTTCTCTGAAGCTAATCCCCGAATAATGGTCGACATAAACAGACCTGGAGAAATGTTTTTAAGGCCGAGGATTTACTGTATTTGACATTTCTAAATTAGAAACTTTACAGCATTGAGGTCTCCATTTTTTCTCTTTTTTTTGGCAGTGTCGGGCGGTGGAGGACGCTGATAAACGTGCAATAATGATAGTGAGATCTGCTGCTAGAGACACATAAACCTCAGTGTCCTCAGATAACTTTATAGAAAGTCCGACCAGGGTTGACCTCAGAGGAGACTTTACAGGGGTCTTCCACTTTATAGGAAAACTGCACTCAAAAGTAAAAATGCCTTTATTGGGGTGCACTGACGAGGACCAACAGTCCGAAACACCGTGTCTGCAAATGGAGATTCTGATTTGGCTTTTATCCTAAGTCATATTACAAGACTCGTTAAAGGGTTGATTGTGACTTGTAGGATCGCTACTTCCAATAGGTGGCGCTATAGAGTACAAGTCCTCTTTGTTTGAAAAGGCAATTTGCATATTTATTGGGGTGGTCTTCCATAAGTATCGGGCAAGTGGGGAGCGCAAGAACAGAGTTGTCAGGAAGTTGTCAGATCTCAGGCAGCTTCTGGATTACAGTCTTTGCAGGACAGGAAAGGGACCTGACTTTTTAAAGAAAGAAGATAAATCTTATCCAATCCCAGGGCCTAAATTTGTTTTTGGAAGTTGAGTTTAGAAACCCATTTTAGTGATATTTTGGAGTAAATCATAAGAAGTTCATTTGTTGATGGTTATAAAGGGCTTTCATTCTGGAGGACCTGGTATTGGTTTCAGCGATGACTGTGTAATCCCTAACTTCCACTGTGGGGGGCGCTGCAGGTTTTTCACTCATGTGACTCTAGATTGAGCCATAGATCCGAGGTTATTGCTTGGTATCTCAGCTGCAGGATGCCGTGATCAGCTTATTGATGAGGGGGTCTTTCTAAAGAGGATCTGAAATGGACCATCAGTCCCGTCCCCATTGACTGTCCGTATAATCTGCCCCTTGTATGTGGAAGGAAGACCCCACATATTGTCACTATTTGTAGCTTACATCACATTAACTGACACAATGTATCAGTAGGAAAACCTCCCACAATTCTACATTGTAACTGTCTTCATTCATTTCCAATACAGGGAACATATATCTGTGTACCGTGTTAGCCAATAGATAAAAAAAATATTAAAATTTGAGTCGTCATTGGTTTATTAAAAGTTATCACCCAATGAGGACTTTCAGATTGTAATATTTTTCATTCATTTTTAAAACACTTTTCAAACTATTGCAAAAAGCTAAGAAGAAAAAGAAGAAAGGCGAAGCCCCCCCATATAGTGCTAGTGTTCCCCCTGTTACACTGCCCCCAGTGGAGACAGCAGGCAATGCACCCCGCTCCTGGCTATGAGGCTTTAGCCTTATAAAGGCATCACTCCTCCATAATTCCTGTGATTGGAGTTGTCTGTGACCTTTCCCTTCTAAACTCCCACAACCAAGTAGTCAGAGCCCAGGCTGCATAAATCTCCGCTCCTGACAGGGACCACCTGGGATACGCACCCACCCGGCATTGTAGGTGCTGGGCCTGGTTCCTGCTGCTGACTGGGCGTTTTTTATCAAGTTTTATGGTTGTTGCGGAGGAGAATCTGTGTTTACACTGAGCAGAAATAGATTCGCTCTCACTGAGAAATGGAGACTTCTTCCCCATCTCATCCCAGCCACCTGCCTTCTCCGGGCAACGCCAGGTCCAACCCGGGCTACCGAGCGAACATGGAGGGTCCGATCTATAATAAAGGGATTGTCCAAGTGTCTATGGATTAAAGTCCCAGCTGGAAAGGTAATAAAATAAACCCAACATCACCCCTCAAGGCTACGCCGCCCAGTGGATCACAGATTTATAAATGACCACTGCAGCGAATCACTGGCTAGCATGTAGGAGTCACCAGACGACTAAGGCCAATGATTGGCTGCAGTCATCACATGGACGTACATGATGTCACACTATAGCACCAGTGGCCGTAGATCGGCCTGGACCACCTGAGATCTCATGCTGCCTGCACAAAGCTCTGTCCCTCTCCAATCTAAAGGATCAGAACTTCTTCAGGAACATATTGGTAAAATGTTCATCTTCTGCATCCTTTATGTGTCACTGTACATAACAAACTGCAGAATGAGTTACCAGTGATCTGTGTTATGATTTGGTAGCCGAGGAGAACAGTAACAAAAATAGACAAGTCAGCCAGTCACCCAGAGAGGTTGGTAACTAATATGGTAACTAATGGATTGCAGACCCCTAAACTAACCGCACCTAGACACCTCGACACAGCCAGAGAGTTAGCTAAGCCTAAAGATAGAAAGGGGAAAGCTAACTGCCCCGGAGTAGCTCCCCAAAGTAATAGAGAACAAAATTGGATATAAAATATCCAAACACATCACTCAAAGA
>VIAB01005304.1:28263-39338 GCA_009801035.1 Oophaga pumilio | reverse complement strand
TATAACTACTATCTGCTGTTATGAGTCTTTTCCTTTCTGCTCCCATTACATTATTGTGGCCTTCTGTAGGATCTTTCTCCCCTCAGTATGGTGGTGGTGTCTGATGTGTACACTGAATGTGTTAGTGGTGCCAGGTCTCATCAGGTGTCACTGCAGTGATTTTGGCTTCTTTATTTGTGTTTGTGTTGTTACAATGTGTCTGGTTAATGAGGTGTTACAGCCAGGGAGGGAGGGGAGGGGGGGATAATATATGGTCAGGGCTCTTTGCTGAGTGTCCTGGAGTCCTTGCTCTGATTCCTGGTGGCAGAGTTGGGTTTCGTGTTTTGTCTTTGTGTTTACCTTACAGGAGGATTACACCGTACATATCCAGGGAACAAATCCCACAATTGTGTTATTAGCTGGTCCTGCAGACAGGAATGTGGCAGTAAGTCACACCGTGCCCCGACATGGCCCGTGGGATTACAGCCTGGGGCTTGGAGGTTACAATAACTACCCGGTGGGGTATTTGCTGTCTGCATGGAGGTGGTATGGTCTCCACGGGCCACATGTCTGTCCACGGAGCGCTCCACTCTCTGTCCACAATCTGGTCTCCTGTGGTGGTCAACATGAGAAAGAAATAGAAAAACTAAAAATCACAGAAACCTGGAACAGCGGCACCAAGACGATTGCTGTGTCTGTGCGTTACTATTATTAAATTTATTGCCATATTATTATTTCTTGTTATTAGTAGTAGAAAGATTTTATAGACTTTTAGTTATTTCAGTTATTATTGTTATTATTAATCACAACTGCCCGGTCACTGATCATGTCAGCATTCATTACATATTGCTGGATGGAGAACTACAAGTTTCACATACTGTAAGCGACTGCTGAGTGGAGCTGAAGCTGCTGAGTGGAGTGGGGGCTGCTGAGCAGAGCAGGGGGATTTTGAGTAGAGCAGAGGCTTTTGAGCAGAGTAGGGACTGCTGAGCAGAGTGGGGAGCTGCTGAGCAGAGCAGAGTGGCGGCTGCGGAGTGGAGCTGGGGCCTTATGAGCCGAGCGGAGGCTGCTGAACACAGCGGGGACTCCTGAGTGGAGCGAAAAATGCTGAGCAGAGTGGGGACTGCTGAGCAGAGCGGGGGGCCTGCTAAGTGGAGGCTGATGAGCAGAGTGGGGCCTGCTGAGCGGAGGCTGCTGGGCAGAGTGGGGGCTGCTGAGCGGGGCAGTGGGTGCGGAGTGGAGGCTGCTGAGCATGGGTTGCTGAGCAGAGTGGAAGCTACTGAGCGGAGTGGGGGCTGCTGAGTGGAACAAAGGTCTGCTGAGCGGACTGGGGGCTGCAGATAAGTCCATAGTTAAACACGATATCATAGTGTAACACAAGAGCATAGTTTGGTGTTTTCCTTACTAGATTTCCATTGTTTTTCTGTTTCTATCTGTACGGTTTATCCCCATTTAGTATGTGCTCCATTGACGATGCTCCCAGGTGCATCTTGTGAGATGTCTGCGGGCCTTGAACAGCCGTTTGATGGTGAATATGTCTGCACTTGATGTCAGCTAGTAACATTTTTGGAAGCCCTTGTATAGGATCTAAATGTTCAGCTGGCAACACTCAGGAGCATTGCAAACTTGGGGAAGATTTTAGTGCTCACTGAGCGGCTCTGGCTGGGGCCAATGATATGGAGGAGGGTGGAGGCGGGGAAGATCAGGACTCAGACGTACGTAGCTGGGTAACAGAAGATTGGGTAGGGAAAAAGTGTCAGGGAGACCAGTATTGTTCTGGCACACCTAGTAAATCTGCCTGTTTGGGGGGAGCTGCGCTCAGTGATGACAATGACGACATTGGGAGAGAGCTTCGCTCAGTGATGACAATGACGACATTGAGGGGAGCCGCACTCAGTGATGAAAATGACGACATTGGGGGGAGTTACAGCAATGTAGAGTCACTATGGGTAAATGTACATGGGGTTGGCAATAATGGAAAATTGCCGATTGGAGTTTGCTACAAGCCTCCTAATACAGAGGAACAGGGAGAGGCTGAAATGCTGCAACAAATTAAAAAGGCAGCAAATAATTTCAGGTACCTTATTATGAGGGATGGTAACTCTTCAGACATTCAATGGGACATGTACAATGTACTGGGAGCAATGGGGACCGCAGGGATCTGTACTGGGAGCATTGGGGACCACAGGGATCTGTATTGGGAGCAGTGGGGACCACAGGTATCTGTACTGGGAGCAGTGGGGACCGCAGGGATCTGTACTGGGAGCAGTGGGGACTGCAGGGATCTGTACTGTGAGCAGACGGGACCGTAAGGATCTGTACTAGACCGATTCTTTTTAACCTCTTTATTAATTACCTTGTGGATGGATTGAGAGTGAAGTGTCAGTCTTATTCTTATTCTTTGCTGACGACACCAAACTGTGCAGGATATAAAATCTGACCCCGACATTACAATATTACAGAACGATTTGGATGAGACGTCTGATGGGCAAACACTTGTCAGATGAGATTAATATAGATAAATGTAGAGTAATCACCGAAGACAGAGAAATCCTTTAGCTGTATATACATTAAATGGTAGCATATTTGGGACTACAGAGCAGAAGGACGGGGGATTCTGGGTACAAGGATGCTGAGCAGCAGCACTCAATGTCAGGCAGCAGCCGCAAAAGGAAGCAAGATTTTGGGGTGTATAAGCAGAGAGATAAAATCTTGCTATCCCAATGTATTATTACTACTTTATAAATCACTGGTGAGGCCACATGTAGAATACAGGATCCAGTTTTGGGCTCCACATTTTATTATATTCAGAAACTGGAGTCAATTCAAAGGCGACAACTAGATTATTACACGGGATGGAGGCCTCTCCTACATTACACGGGATGGAGGCCTCTCCTACATTACATGGGATGGAGGCCTTTCATATATTACACGGCATAAGCCCTCTCTTGTATAATATTAGAGTCCCATCGATTTAGAGATGATGCCGATAGGACACGGGTGATATTAGCTGATGTCGCTCAGGTCCATACTGGGATTCATAGTGTATTGCACCCACAGGGTCCATATCTTTGCATTCATTGTGTCAGTGATAGACACTGATGAAAGAGGAGCTCTGTGCAAGAACAATAGGGCCCCTCTTTCTGTCGGTGACAGGACCTGCTTGCTGTATTGAAGGTGACAGTGTGGCCGTCTTTACCTCTTGGGTCCCTGTGTGACTGCATCAATGATATGTCCGCACCTGCAATGTGCTACATTGTGACAGTTCTGTAATCTGTGTTTCCAATACTGTTACAGTCTTTGCAATGGTTGTAACCCCCCCCCCCTGAAACCCGATTTCCAATAAGGCAGTAATCATTACTGTCCATGGTTTTGAGGCACCAGCTCTGTCCTGTTCTGGTTGTTGCAATGTATCAGTGCAGGTAAGAGGTATCATTCCGGTGTCCACAAGGATTGTCTAGACTGGATACAATTGTTACAAGCCCTCAGTCGGGAGCAATCTTGGAATGTAAAGAACAATGTTTCTGATCCTTAGTAGCAAGTGGAGACCTTGTGGATGAGTAAATCACAGCAGTAATAACTGGTTGTTATTCTATAAGCATTGCTCTCTGGACAAGGGTCTGGACCTAATCATGGAGGCAGATTATTGAGTGTCCGAGTCCTTTCGTTGCGAGCACCTCGCTCTCCGGTTATTTCTAGCGTTACAGTGAGCTCAGTCTTACACAATCATGTTTTTAAATCAAAAAGCCACATAAAAAAAGCCTCCTAAGAAAAAAAAAGCCTCCTAAGAAACCTTCCTGTTTTTCTGGGAGTTGAGTCTTTCAGGAAGTGAAACCTTTTTCTCCTTCTCTGCCAGGACTTTGGTGTATTGGAAGAACACAGAGCAAAGATTGTACAAGTCTAATGTAAGGTTCATGTTTACCTGGAGATCTGAAAATCCTGGAAAAAGAAATTAGTGATGTCCATCCTAGAGACCAGGGGGTAAAATGTGAGAAAGGGGCCCCAGACTGGTATGTGGAGACAGGGGCCCCAGGCAATTGGTGTCCCTGAGTTCTCCACATCTGACCTGCTGTTGCCAGTAGTGATGATTCCACCAGCAATACGATTTTGGAAATCAATAAAAATTGTTGTTTTTTCATTTCGCTGTATAAGGCTCATATTAGGGGATGTGCACACCTTTTTTAGGCAGTTTTGCTCCGAAACCCACCAGAAAATGCTGAAACACTGGACATTTGCATTTCTATACAACTCGCTGTTCACATGTTCAGGATTTTGAGCGTGAACCAATCTCTCGTCTCCAGTATATTCTATAAGGACTGACACTCAATGTCGGGGGGATCGTAGTTGGTTGAACTTGTTATGACCCAATAATAGATCATCTGAATTTTTCAGAATTTTGCCCAAGTGTCCGAAATAATTTAGACGTTGCTCAAAAGTGAAAATAATGGCCAACCTGACCTCGGGATACCTGTGCTGCTCCGTCTACTTGATATGAACCCGAAGGAATAAAATGACTTCTAGAATCAAAGGAAACATCCTGTTTTCACGGTCCTGGGTTTCCGAGTGCCCCCCTGGCACCAGGGCACAGCTGCCAGTCCGGGGGGTGACAGGAAGGACACAGCGGAGGACTCTCCCAGAGCAACTTGTAAGCTTGAATCCATCCTTAACGGTTATTTATAGGATGGTTATAATTAATGTGCGATAATTAGAGATTCTGCAGAATATATGGCACTTCAGGCTGCAGTCTCGGATCTCTCCATAACCCCCATAGATCTCATGGAAGTGAATGGAGAATGTGGTCCCCTAGACATTGTAAAATGTGGGTCAATATAATTTAGGGTCTTAAATTGGATAGTCCAATCCAGAAAAAAAACAGATGGCACTCACCGGTAAAATTCACCTTTTTATTTCAACTTTAAAACATGTTCATTGGGAGAATGGCAGGAGACGATGGACGTTTCACGCTAGGATTGCGCTTCTACGGGTTCTATTTTATTTTTTTTTTGGATTGGACTGTGACTGTGTACTTTTAGGATGGGCTCCTGGTTATTTTTACGGTTAACAGCTTACAATGTGTGAGTGGTTGCCACACTATATGCACTAGCATTGAGGGCCAGGTTTTGTGTGGTGCGGTCTACGTTTTTCCTGAAGTGGCTTAGATTGGATAGGTATTTATAAATGCCTGTAATGTGAATACCCCTTTAAGGGACACCTCCACTATCGGAGCCCCCATTATGAAGACGTTAAACTGATCTCTGTCGGTAAAATAAGACCTTCAAAACCACCAAAAAACATCCACTTTGGGAGACGCATTTTCCATAAGTCACCCCCCATCTCGGTTGAGGTTGTGGGACAATCCCATAAAAAAGGGCTCAATAGTAGAACATTTCTAAACATGACGACTTTCAACATGTTTCGATTTCTTTACTATTCCTATGGTCTTGAAGCTCGACAACCATTGTCATCACATACCACTTTCTGTGTCGGTCACATGTATTAGGGACTGGCTGTCTGGCTCGGTTCACTAGCCCAGCCAGACCCCTTCTCTGTTTCTGCATCAGCTGTGATCATGAAGTGGGCTGGCTGAGCTAGTGAGCTGAGCCAGACAGCCAGTCTCTAATACATGAGACTGGCGGACACAGACAAAAAGGGGCCCCTGTGCAAGGCCAGTATTCTGTCTATGACAGAAGCTTCTTGTTGCTTTGGAGGTGGGTGTGGCCCCCTTTACTTCTCGGGCCCCTGTGTGTTGGCACAGGTTGCACCAATATGTCCTTCCCTGTGGCTGACTTACATTTGAAAATCAATAATTACTTCCAGACCATAAAGAAAAAGTTACATAAAAAAAAGTTTGTATCATTGGACGATCCCTTTAAGTGTTGCTTGTCCCCCAATCCATTCTCCAGCCTCCATCGGAGCAGCAGGCGATGGCCGTTTTCTGACCTTCTGATGGTTCCATCCACTAATTACAATGACAGATTTTACAAATTGGGAAAACACGCGGATGTTCTACGTAAATAATTCCGTGGATTCAATTCTAAATTAATTTTACCAGAATGCTCGGGGTTTATTTTCACAGTCCCAGCCCTTGAAGAAAATTTTTTTTTTCTTTTGCTACATTTTTTCTTCTCCTTGGACTCGAGATTCAGCAATCCTCCTTTTGGCTTCGTTGTAGGATTCTTTAAGCTTTTCATCAAAGGTTTCCTGTGATAAATGTATCAAGAGATTTCAGAAATCTAAAAATTGATGCAAACCATTTAAGAAAAAAGAAAAGGTTTTACTAGGAAAAACAGAAATAATATTTTGAAACTCTCATCGGAAGTTCCCCCTCCCTGACTGCACAAGGAAAAACCTCTAATCTTGTTCTGCCAAAATTAATTCTGAGGCCAAACTGTGAATTAACTATTTCAGGATCAAAGAGAATCGAGATTTTTTTCCTTTTTTCAAATGAAAACTATAATTACTATCAATCCTCAGAGACACCTGCATGAGCGCCGGATAAATCCCCTGTAAACATTATCGGCGTCTGCTTATTAACAGGGAACTTGGAATTTGCCAAAAGGTCTCAGAAAAATTCATTTTTATTGATTTCTCCAATGTAACTAAAGTGAAGAACATGTTACACCGCACTAACTTTTTAATTTTCCCCATTTTTTAAATTTTTGTAGTCACTCGGCTCAGATTCTGTTTATTTATAAAACATTGCTGAAATTCCAAGAGAAATAAAGTTACATTAAAGGCGCTGCCAAACCTTTTACTTCTAATGGGAAATGATTGCCGGCCATGAATAACAAGTTTTTATAGAAATCAAAAACATTCTAAAAAAAATCAAGTTAATTCAAATTTATTCAGTGGAATTTATATCAGTCAGTAAAATTCGGTGTTTTTAGTAAAGTTTATATTTGACGGGTCCATTAAAAAGGACACACTGGATCTAGGTAATTTTTAACTAAAATATTGGCTTGAAGTTGGGTCCATAGTGGTTGGAAGTTGGGTCTATAGTGGTTAGAAGTTGTCTCTGTAGTGGTTGGAGGTTGGGTCTACAGTGGAAGGAAATCAAATACAGTATATTTTTGCTGGAATTTAGGTCTACAGTGGTTGGAGGTTGGGTCACAGAAGTTGAAAATCAGGTCTAAAGTGGCAGGAAGTTTGATGAACATTTGGAATTCAAGTAAAAGTTGGATTCACATTGATCGTAAGTCATGTATAAAATGGATGGAATTCGGGTTTACGCTGGTTGAATGTTGGGTCTAAAATAGTTAGAAGTTTTGTTAACAATGGTTAAAAGTTGGGTCTACATGATTGGATGTAGGGTTTGCAGGGTCTACTGTTTTTGGAATTTGGGTCTACAGTATTTGGATGTAAGGTTTTCATGGTCTACAGTACTTGGAAGTTGGGTCTACAGTAGTTGGGAGATGGGTCTACAGTAGTTGGATGCAAAGTTTGCAGACTCTACAGTAATTGGAAATTAGAGTCTACAGTAGTTGGAAGTTGTCTACTGTATTTCGATGTAGGTTTTTCAGGGTCTACAGTAGTTGGAAGTTGGGTCTATAGTAGTTGGATGTAGGGGTTGCAGTGATTGGAAATTACAGTGGTTGGAACTTATATTCAGGGGCTAATATTTGGCTCGACTGTAGTTGGAAATTGGGTCAACGATGATTGGATATTGGGTCTGCAGTGTTTTAAAGCCAGGTCAAAATTGGCTGGAAGGTCAGGTCTATAGTTGTTGGAACTTAAGTATGCGTGGAAGTCTGAACTACAGTGGTTGAAAGTTGGGTCTACAATGCTGGAAAGTTGGGTCTACAGTATTACTTTGGTTGCAAACTGAGTCTATAATGTTAAAAGTCAGGTCTCCAGTAGTTAAAAGTTGCATCTGTAGTTATTGAAAGTTGGGTCTCCTGTGGTATTACCACTTCTAATAGAATGATCCTGCACAAATGAACATGGAGGGAAGATTTCTCAGAATAAACTTACTCTGAAATCCTCCTAAGTGCCGTATGAGAATAGAACATTGCCTTTCTGTTTACAGCCACTACTGAAACATTTCTGCCATTTTTATCTGATTCTTTCTGAGAGATAAATAACCCAAGTAATGGCAACTGCTCAATGAAGACCACTTATTGAATTAAAATGTTCCTATCGTAGATGTCAAAGAGCCAGATCCTATTGTCAATTGCCCTTATAGCTGCCAATCTGAAACCTTCCCACAGTGACCCTCGAA
Source organism: Oophaga pumilio (assembly GCA_009801035.1). Classification (NCBI taxonomy): domain Eukaryota; kingdom Metazoa; phylum Chordata; class Amphibia; order Anura; family Dendrobatidae; genus Oophaga; species Oophaga pumilio. The sequence continues at coordinate 31,141 of VIAB01005304.1, read as the reverse complement.
CCCCGATGCAGAACTTGCCAATTGGATGAGTGCACAGATTTCCCCCATTACACTAGATGTGACTGAGCCCAAACACCAGAGGAGAACACGTTGCATTTCGTCCTGGCTCAGACTTGCGTTTCGCTGGGTGTTGTCATGTGCAGCTGTTGAGCTCAGATCCTGGAGATGAGTCGATTTTATTTTCCTGATTACTTTTCCTGAAAACCAAAGCTGCAGACTTTCCAGTTACTTTATTCCCCCAGTAACATGTGTTAATGCCGTTGCAGGATCTGGGTGATCAGGAATTTGCACTCGTCTCAAACTTAAGAGTTAAATTCTGTGATGGGGCTCAAAAGAGCAAGAGCAAGAAAACATGAGATTTTGGGCAAAGTGCCCCCTTCAGCAGATGTGCAGGCCCAGGGCCCAAAACATCATAGTTTCTTCTTTTTCCATTTTTATACTTGTAATTAGCTGAGATCCTGGTAGGGTGTAGGAGGTGGGGGTCTTCCAGGTCATTAGCTGTGTCTGATAGGAGTGATTTTTCTCTACACACATCATCTGCATTTTGTTAATAACAAGTATATAAATCACAGAGCGTTTATATAAATCACATTCCAAATTTTGAGAGACAGCACATATACAGCCTTCTATGCATGAGGGCTCCTCAGAAGCATGGTTACAACACCACCATCTTGTCCTCCTCCCTAATTGTCTAACCTACACCTTCCTCTGTGCGCTCCTCAGGGGCGTGTATAACAATATCATAAAAGAACCTCCATCTTGTTTTTCAAGCTTTTATTGTCTAACACAATCTTCCTCACTCCTCAGGGGCGTCATAATCCCCCACATTATTCTCCAAGTATTGTTTTATACAATTCTCCCTCTCTGTGCTTCTCAGGAGAAACATTATTACCTTCCACTTTATTCTCATCCCTCTAATGTCTAAACCAATCCTTCTTGCGTGCGCTCCACATGGGTGTATCTTACAATTACAACATGATATTGGAATCTCCCCTGATGTTCTCACTTTATTTTTCTAACGCAATCTGTCAGCTCCGCAGGGGTGTATGTATATAAAAACATCATAATGGAATCTTGCACATTATCCCTTCATTGTCTATCTCGATCTTTCGCCTGTGTGCTCCACAGGGGTGTATATTAAAACATCATCACTGATCCTTCGCCTGTGTGCTCCTCAGGGGCATAAATAACAACATGATAAAGGAACCTCCCACCTTGTTTTTACCTCCAATTTGTCCAACACATCCTTTCCTCTGTGGTTCCCAATTAGTACAATAACAAAAATATGGAGCTTTCCACCTTGTTCTCACCCCTTAGTTCAACCCCTAATTCATTCCTTGTCTGTGTGTTTCTCAAGCTCATATATGACAATATCATAAAGAAACTTCCCACCATGCTGCAGGGACTTAATTGTCGAACTCATTCTTTCCTCGCTCCTCAGGGACATATCTAACATCATCATAATCTCCCTCTTAATGGTCCAACCCAATCGTCCCTCTGTGAGCTCCTTTGTGGCGGTTATAAGAGCATCATGTTAGAACCTCAGTATCTAGGTTGGACAGGGAACTGAATTTTGCCCTGGGTACAGGAAAATGAGATAAAGTCATATAGATGAGATGTGTAGTTGATAATGACCCACCCAAGAACATGACTGTATATACATAGTGACGTCTGAGACTTTGTATGTACTGGGAAAAGACAACATATACGCAGGCCCTGGATATCTGTACCTTAGAGTAATGATAGAGAAGTGTTAGAGCCAGCGAGGGACGTCCGGTCCGACTCCCATCTCATATGTTTATCTTTGGTGATACCTAAACTGCGCTATGTGACCCATGTTCCCCATGTGAGCGCTTCTTTACATTTCCATTTGGAAAAGTGAAAAATCTCCCTTCTTCTTTATTATAAACAAGCTTTGCCTTCATTAAACTTTGCAGAGCGAGGTCACCAGATTGCTTGTGCAATTAATTCTTTTCAACCCCAAGTCCCGGGACATCTCTGCTTCTACTGATGTCATTTTTTGGAAGTTATGTTACATTTTGGTGCCGTAAAAAAATAGAAAATGTTAAAAATGGCTGTGTGCCCGTGGTGTGAAGAAAAGATATGTAGATTACTGTAATGTTTTCTGAATGACATCAGTATGAAGCAGAGAATGAAACCTACCGGGGGCAGAGTCCGGCCATCCTGCTGCATGGGTGGCTTTCTTCCCATCGCTGCCGTAAACATTCGGCAACGGCTTCTCTGTAGTATTTCGATACAAACAAGGAAGACGTCATTCATTTAGACTTTTAGGACAATATAATTTGATTTTCCGAGTAAGTCGTCATAATACAACAATAATCAGGTGTCGTGAAAGGAAGGAAGCTGAACAGTGCTCTACCAGAAATATAATCCGAGAGCCTCGTCAGTCACCGGATACTGCCCGAGCGCCGAGCGTAAACTGCGTTACTGATCCAACAAGTCAACCATCAATCTACTACTCCTCAGATAAATAACTCCAAGGGGCCAACAGCAAAATTGTCTATTTTTCATGTTCATTTGAATCTGGCCTAAGAGTCAATCATCTCATTATGAAGTACCCTTTGAAAGACTTAATTTTCCAAAGAGTTCAACATTAATGCATACTAACGTTTTTTGGCTGATTCCACACCTTCTTCAGTCCATAGGATTGAGCTCATTATGAAGAATGCAATAAATCATGAGAAAAGTGTTAAGAAACGTGGAGAACCTCACTGGAGAATGGTGCATTGCAATAGTGGCCACCTTTCCTAACACTTTTATCATGAACTTCACCTACAAATGCAATCCGATGGTCTGAGCAATGTCTGGGATCGGAAGAAAACTGTTATGAATGTGCTAGAGATGGTTTCTGAGCAGA
>VIAB01005302.1:78026-94210 GCA_009801035.1 Oophaga pumilio | reverse complement strand
AAGCGCCATGGAATAAATGACGCTATAATAATAAATAATAATATATATATGTTCTGCTATGTCTTTATGTATACTGACTTATATCTTGTTGTTACTATGTACATAGAATAAGGTTGTGCACTGTGGTTTATAGGGAGAGTGTAGTGCCTTCATTTGGCCACAAGATGGTGGGCATTTCAGTACATACAGTTCTTAGATTAATATACAAGTCAGGGCTTGTTTAGCGTAGGAGGGTCCTGCTGTGGGTAAGATAGGGAATTTCCTGGTTTACAGTCAGTCAGGCTAGGGAGCTGAAGCAGCTCTGTTGGGGCCAGTGAGCCCCCCACCATCCAGAAGGGCTAATGCCCTGGGGACAATGCAGTGTCCCCATAACGTTTGAAGTTCAAGCCCAGCCATCCAGAGACAGAGAACTAGGGAAGCTACAGCAGTAGTGGCGAGGGAACTGGGTTCCCAGAAGAAGGACTGCAGAGCAGAACACAGCAGGACAGACGGTCGGGTCACTCAGGATGTGGAAGTTACTCGCAAGGGCGAACTCCCTTAATGCCGGGGCGAGACGGTTTAGGGACCCCTTGAAGGCAGTGAATCTACATGGTGAGGACGCCGAAAAAAATGTACAGTGAGGTACGACCCGATCTCGAGCCGTGTGACAGAGAGAAGAGAAGGGAAAGCTGCAGTAAAGTGTAATGAGGAAACTGCTGTTAATGATGGAATGTATCTGAATGTGCTGCGAAGATCTGAGAGTAAAGTTATGCGTTTTTGACAGATTCAAGTTAATGTATTGCATTCCAATATATACAGCCTCCTGCCTATCACTTCAGTCACTGACTCAGCAGTTTCTATGCCAGCTACCCTAAAGGTTATGCCCATTAACATGATTCATGTATATAAATATATGCAATTTAAAAGGAAATCTGTTAGTAAGATCAAACACCCTCCCCCAACTGCATATGTAATTAATTAAATCATTAAAAGCTAAATTCATCGACACCTTTATATCTTCTGTCTGTAGACATTAATTAAATTAATTATATCTATTAAATTATTTATATCTTCTGTCTGTAGACATTAATTAAATCATTAAAAGCTAAATTTATCGACACCTTTATATCTTTTGTCTGTTGCTGCATTCCTGAGGATGCCACATTTTAATTCATAATGAAACGATATATTAAAAAAGGATCTTTCACCAAATTTTTCATGCTGAAGTGGACACACAATGCAATAGTGGCTGCAAAGCAGAATAATACGTTTTTGTTATTGTTTTATTTTGCCTCTCCAAAGTGGAGATATTAACGCACCCCTCCTGCTTTTTTTTTTATTTCAGCGCTGGAGTGGCGCTACTAATCTAAGTTCTCTGACCCAAGTATTATTATTAAAAGCCACCGTTTTCTGCTCTTCCCGGCACTGCTCGGGTCCCATGCCGCCATGTCTATGAGAACATCTTTCTGGATCTCATAGACTTACATTTAGTTGTGACTTCAGCCTTGCCCAGCAAACACTGGAGCAATCTGGTAGGTCACAAACTGTAGAAAACTACTGGAGCAGCGCCAATAACAGATAAAGATGGCGGCTGGTAAGCGCGATACTAGGTGCAGGGAATAAAGATTAGCAGCACCACTACAGAGGTAAAATAAAAAAAAAAAAAATGCTGGAGTGGTTCTTTAACAATTCAATTATTTGGCCCCTAATTTGTTAATTTTCAAAGTCAAAGTAGGTGTTATCAGATTTGGTAGTAGACAATTTTCACTGGGGGTGAGTACTTCTTCTTCCTATATGATGCTGACCAATCAAAGGCAGCCAGCAATACTCATAGGAAAGAAGAACACGCACATACCATAGATTATAGCAGGTTTCTCAGTGCATGAGTAGGTGTAATGATACAGCCCTAATTTCCTGCAAATAACTCTCCTCCTTTCACAGCACTTTGGCTGGCGGAAAGTGCAGTCTCCCTAGCCTGTACAATTTTTGAAAAGAGAGCCATCTGCTGCTGAAACTGTTGTTGCTGCTGCTGCTCTAATTACTGCTGATACTGTTGTTGCTGAACATGGACCAATTGCTTAACAATCTCGTCCTTTTTTTCAGACTGTGTTTGCAATGCTGCAGCTGCCTTTACCCAGGACATTCAGTCTTTACACTGTAATCACCTGTGCTCTTTGGGACTTCATGCCTGCATTCTCCACTAATTGTAGGGATTCACTCTCAGCAGTGGGTAGCATTTTCACAGGCAATGCAGTTTGGTCAAAACCTGCAGTTTTATTGCTTCCATAAACCTCCAAGGGATTAAAAACAAAACAGCTTCTTTTGGGCACAAGGCTATAACAGCAAATAAACAGTTTGTTCAGCAGGGACATATACAATGGCATATAAAACTTTACGCACCCTTGGGCAATATTGCTGTTATTGTGAACATTTAAGCGCAAGTTGAAGATGAAATTATCTCTAAAAGGCTTAAAGTTAAAGATGACAAATTTCCTTTTATATTTTAGGCAAGAAAATATATATATTGTAATTTTTTTTCTTTTTAAAAATGTTAAAATGGGCAGATCCAACAGTTTGGGAACCCTTGTAGATTTGCATGCTCAGATAATTTTGACCAATGTTTCAGACCTTAATTAGCCTGTTATGGTTATGGCTTGTTCACTATCATCATTAGGAAAAAGTCAGGTGATGCAAATTTCCCAGCTTAATAAAAACCCAGCCTCCTCTAACCTTGTGCCAAAGAAACAGCAGTCATGGGATAATCTAAGCAGCTGACTCAGAAAATGAAAATGGTGGATGCCCACGAAGCAGGAGAAGGCTAGAAGAAGATAGCAAAGCATTTTCAAGTTGCCCTTTCCTCAGTTTGAAATGTAATTAAGAAAGTTAACAGGAACAGTGGAGGTTAAAATAAGGTCTGGAAGACCAAGCAAAATTTCAGTGAGAGTTGCTCATAGGATTGCTAGAGGGGCAATTTATAACCCCTGCTTGACTGCAAAAGACCTTCAGAAAGATTTAGCAGACTCTGAAGATGTGGTACATTGCTCTACTGTTCAAGGACACCTGCACAAATATATCCTTCATGGAAGAATCATTAGAAGAAAACCTCTTCTGCATCTGTAGTGCCACAAAATGCCTGCTTGTGTGATATAATTTATCTGTATTGCTAGCTATGGTGAGGGCTAAGTTATATGCTGTTATAATTGCATCCACACCTTTTACCCGATCACTTACTGGGAGATTGTGCAGTTTTGCCTGAACTAGGAAGTGTGCACGATCCCTCAGAGAGGAGGCGGAGCTTCTTACAGGTTGCCATGTGCCCAGCAGTGAAGATGTAGGAAGAAGTAGCAAGATGGAGGTCTGCAGGCAGAGGAGAGGAGCGTGCCCCCTCTGCCAGGACAAGCTGCAAGAAGCAGGGTATCAGTCCCTAGGGCACAGAGACTTTCATGGTCTGTACTAAACTGAAAGACTGCTCGGTTTTCATATAATGAGTAGAAGTGTGCCTTTGCCCAGGAGTTCAGCAGCGCATAGAATTAGGAACACTGCTGCAAGAGAGAGTGCTTTCCACAGGATTCGAGTAACTGCTTACCTTGGACCACTGGCGATCCAAAGAATCATTTACCAGAGCGATAATTAGCAGCAGGAAGGCTATACAACCTCACAGCAGAGAAATTGAACTCTCACCATGTAGGTCTGACCAAAACCTTCTATGTGAATTGTATGGAAGCTTTTGGAACTGTTTGCAGAACTTCAGTAATAGGTACCAACTGATTATTACCCTGTCTAACGCTGATAATTCTCTGCTGCACCATTCCTGTTCCAACTTCCCTGGGAGCCAGCCCTAGCTGGGAAGGTGGTTAATCATCTGGCACTGTCCATGACCAACTAATTCCCAGGGACCCTCATTAGTGTCCGGCCATACCAGGCTGAACTTCCCAACTGGCATCATGAACCATTTTTTATTATTTTATTATTAACCCCCACAATTGACAAAGACTGGCGCATGCCCACGGTTGGACTCGACCAGCAATTGGAACCGCCGTGTGCCAGTACTGTTACCACAGCGGCCCGGCCAGGGCGGCACACATCCTCACCATAAAATTCAGCGTCATAAGTATGCAAAAGAAAATCTAATCAAGCCTAATGCATCTTGAAAACAAGTCCTGTGGACCAATGAGGTTAAAATAGAACTCCTTAGCCACATTGATCAAATATGTGGAGGAAAAGAGAGGCACAGAATTTCAGGAAAAGAACATCTCGCCAATCATTAAGCATGGCAGTGGATCAATCATGCAGCAGGGTTGTGATGCAGCCAAAAGGACGGGGAACACTTCACGGGTATAGGGAAGAATGGATTCAATTAAATTTCAACAATTTTTTGATGCAAACATAACACCATCTGTAAAAAAGCTGAAATTGAAAAGAGGATGGCTTCTACAAATGGATAATTATCCAAAACACACGCCAAAATTCACAATTAACTACCTCAAATGACGCAAGCTGAAGGTTTTACAATGACCCTCACAGTCCTCTGATCTGAACACCATTAAACATCTGTGGCTAAACCTGAAAAGAGCAGGGCAATGAAGATGACCCAAGAACCTCACAGAACTGGAAGAATTTTCCAAGTAAGAATGGATGAAAATCCCTCAAACAAGAATTGAAACACTCTGACCTTGCTATAAAAAGTTTTTACAAGCTGTGATACTTTCAAAAAGATGTGCTACAAGATACCAACCATGGAGCGTGCCCATTTTCTGCTTGTAATTTTTAAACTGTGAGGCTATGTGCACGCGTTCAGGAATTGCCACGGAAATTGCAGAATGCATTCTACTAATAGGATGCTTAATGCATGCGTTTTTTCAGCGGAAAACCGCCGCAAAAACGCTAAAAAAACGCGAAAAATCCTCAACGTGTGCACATAGCCTGAAGGATGAAAATATACGAGTATATATATTTTTGCCTACAATACAATGGAGATGTGCCATAACTTTTAGTCCTTTTAGAGGTCATTTCATCTTCAGCTTGCTTAATTGTTCACAATAATAGCAATTTTAACCAGGGGTGCCCAAACTTTTACATGCCACTGTATGTCAATGCAGGCTCACCCAAACAGTTTACACTCTTCTTCTCTCAGCTTCTGTCAGGGACTGCAAACACCATAGGCCTTTCTTCCTCCCAGATACAGCTCACATTTGCTAGTCACTCATCAGCTCCTAAACACTCCTCTCTGCTCAGCTTCTCCAGCAGACTGAGAGAGCAAAGTGAACACATGTCCTGATTCTAAGTCAAAGCTAGTCATGTGCTCTAATCAAGACCTGCAGTGCTAGGATTTAACCCAGTACTATCTGGCTTTCCTGTAATATTTGTAATCTCTAGTTTTGTTGCCATAGGCACACTTTTTGCACAGAGGCCCAAAGATGCATTGTCCTACCCATTTGGACAATCAATTCAATAAAAAAAGTGATATCAATGTGTCTCTAGTTTCAATCCAATTGGTATTCCGCCATCACTAAAGAATAACGGTAAATTTTTCCATATTGAATAAGTAAAAACAGTGCCATTTAAAAGATTTACCTGCAGATCTCCCACTGTGGCAGTTCATTTGGAATGTGTAATGCTGACCGCACCTCTGGGTTGTTCATGTACATAGAGAGGTCTGTATCATTCATACATGGAACACCTAATGATATTGGCTTGTTTAATTGAGCTATATCTCTCAATTTCTGTTGAATGATAAAGCACAATTTATAAATTGAAATCAAATATTACATCTACTGAAAACAGTCTTTTATGCAAGGTCGTGAGCAGGTGCAATCAGTCATGGACATGTCTTATCTACTATTATCGGTTTTGCCTGTTGAGTGCTTGGTATATTGCCTTCATTTACGTACCTGACTGAATTGGGCATGACGTTCAATAGACATTGTACCAGGGTGAAAAGCCTTAATATGGTCCCCGTAGTCCCTGCAGAGAAAAAATGTATAATTTTCTTTTAACAAAGAGATTTGGCAGTGAAATTTTGCAAAGCAAAGTAAATACATGGCTGTAATGGTGCTGCAATTTTAAATTGATACTTTTCATGAAGAAATCTGCTTTCTGGTTCTTGAATCACTCTTTGTGGTTTTCTGCTAATCTGATTTCAGTGCATGGGGCAGGATTGTACACTGGGTCTTCTCCTCCTTGTCTGTGGTTCCATATTCTTACAATGTTCCCCATTCTGGCCACTCTGATGAACCTGCACCACGTCACCCTGCCTACGGTCTCCCCACTTGCACCATTGTAACGTTCCGCACTTCCTTGTGACACCTAAGGTCAAATTGGTCCAGTTTTACACAGACAGCCCAGTCCATACGGCCCCAGGGAGACATGGGGAGTGAGACGATGTGGCCCACGCAGTCACTGGCGTGTCACCACACTCGCCCATATCCCTCACAGGCTGAGAGGCCCCTTTCACTAGCAACAGTGAAACAGCGACTGGATAGTTCAGTATGACTGCCATCAGTTCCTTGTTAGATATAAGTCTGTTCCGTTAAAGGGATTATATCGGACCAGAAACCAGCCCCAGTAGCATGGAAAGTGGAATTGAGAAACAGACGTGTGGATTTGTGGATCGAGATAAAAAATTAACCCAAGGTTAAATTATATATTTAATCGTCTTAAGGGCACACTAGACAATACACTATATACGCAATGGCTATACATATACAATGGTCAGGTATGCAAATACCATAGTGGTAGGACAAAGAATGCAAAATATAAGAGTCAGGTACCAGACAGATGAAAGGTCTGGCTTGTGGGGGGGACTGCCACATTGGAGACTTGTGGTAACCTCTGTTCCTTGGCTTCTCCCCACACGGTATGTAGTCATTACCTCCCCAGAGAAAAAGCAATAGGCTATGTATAACATCCCTGCTGGCATCACTGCATGGCTTCCCATCTCCTATCTTACTCACCACTCCAGGCCATGCTGTGAGTTCTGTCCTTTGCCGACTCCTTGCTGTGGACCTCATGTCCTTGCTTGCTGCATACTTACTGGCTGTATGCTTAGAGATGCGGCCCTGGCACTTCCTGTGTCTTACAGAGACTGTGTGCACTCTGCTAAGATGTGCCCAGCCTATTGCCAAGAGGTATCGGCTACTTAAGGCATCTCCACCCATACAGAGATGCCTGAGCAAAAAACTCTGTCAGTCTGTACCTTGCTGCTGAGTTGCCAGATCCTGTCCTGTTTTCCGCCTCTCTAGGGGCTGCATACCCAGACCCGTGTCTGTGCTTGTTGTGTCTTGTTTTCCGCCTCCCTGACGGCTGCATACTCAGGCCTGAATCCCGCGTTTTGAGCTTGTTCTCGTGTCCATCCATGTCTGTACCAAGTCCATTTCCTGTACCTGTTCGTGTCCTTGTCTGTTTTCCTCCCTACTCAGCTTTGTGTAGCCTTGTGTCTGCTCTGCTCTTTGCTCCGACCCCTGCGGCTCTCCTCTGCTCTTTTCTCTGCAACCAGCGGCTCTGATTTTTGCTCTGCAACCTGTGGCTCTGCTCTGCTTTCTGCTCTGCAACCTGTGGCTCTGCTCTGCTCTCTGCAACCTGTGGCTCTACTCTGCTCTTTGCTCCGCAAACTGCGGCTCTGCTCTTTGCTCTGCAACCTGTGGGTCTGCTCTTTGCTCCACAGCTTGAGGCTCTGCTCTTTGCTCCGCAACCTGCATCTTTGCTCCGCTCTCATTCAGCACCTTGCGGTTCTGCTCCGCTCCCGTTCTGCACCTTGAAGTTCTGCTCTGCTCCCGTCCCGCATCCTATGGTTCCGGTCCCTCCAGTCTGAACTGGTTTCTACCTGTTCTCTTATCTTACCCGTGCCAGCCTGCCAGAGTGCCAGCCGTGCCCACCTGCCTGCCAGAGTGCCAGCCGTGCTTGCCTTCCTGGCAGAGTACCAGCCCTGCCTGCCAGAGTACCAGCCCTGCCTGCCAGAGTACCAGCCATGCCTGCCTTCCTGCCAGAGTGCCAGCTGTGCCCGCCTGCCTGCCAGAGTAGCAGTCGTGCCTGTCTGTATTTGCCCCCACCTGTCATTAGTGTTCCGTCCCCCAGTGGGATCAGCTGCTACAGCCAGACACCGCCCTAGAGTGGTACCTGGCAGCTACCTGCCGCACAAGCCTGACCTCACCACTAGAGGCTCCAGTGAATACCAAGGTAGCTGCTTAGTCATTCCCCTCCAGGGCAGTCTGGTTTGTGGCACAGTGGGGCCACAATCCGCGCTCGCGCCACCCAGTCTGGGCACGAGCGTTACAGTTTGCTCAGGCCATGGTCCCCATAACTTTACGCTCTCGGAGCGAGATGAACTATTTCCTGGCCAGCATGAGCAACCGAATAAATTTTTTACCTGATCTGAAGTTCTGACTTTCGCTGCACCACCCCAAATCATAGTCTCTGCTGATGTATTTATTCAACCTGCATCCGTCCCAGAGGATCTGCCAAGGTACTCTGGGGATCCAAAGCAGTGCCATGTGCTCCTGTAGCAGTGCTTGCAGTACTACAAATGTTATGCTCCCCATTTCACCACTGATCGGATGAAGGTGGGATTCCTAATGTCCTATCTAGCAGGAGATACTTTGAATTGGCTCAACCCCCTCTGGGAAGCAGGGGATCCTATTGTCATGGACCTAGAGACCTTCCTGGTGGCCTTCCGTAAAGCCTTTGATGTGCCTAGTCCAGCTTTTTCTGCAAAGTCTTCCCTCTCTAGATCCCAGAGGCAGTCCAGACGGGCAAAACCTGTGAGAAAACTGCCACGTCAAACCACGACCGTCCAAAAAACATCTGTTCCTCAACCTGTGAAAGCAGCTACCCGAGTAAAACCCAAGAAGGCTGATAAAAGTGGGCTGACAGAGCAGCAGCCTGAATCCAGTCATGAGAAGGGAATGTGGTATCCTGCGGTTGCGTGGAACATCCGGACGGTCTCTGCCCTAAAAAACTTAAACTGAAATACATTGGCCCAGTAAGAGAGGCTGCCCTTGGCAAGAGTACTTCCTCTCCACTAAAGTCAATGACTGTTTCTTTGCCTTCTGGGAGCTTTGGTGTATTTAAGCCGCCAGCCATACAGAGTCAGTGTGTGATCTCTGTTCTACAGCTCCAGAATCCGGTGAGGGTGTTGTCTGGTGATGGCCGAGCCCTACTTAAGAGCAGTCTAGTTTTGCAGGGTCAACTACAGCTCCAAGTCAGAATATTATGCACGAAGAAGTTCGTCTTCCAAGTGCTGTCTGGTATGCCCATGGGTCATTCAGAGCCAAAAACTCTACTACCCATTCTGATCTGGAGACCCAGCAAGGTGCTTCGTTTGGAACAACCAAGTCACGAGAGGTGTCTGGTTCCCATGCGTCAAAGTCAGTCAGCAGTGTCGTCTTCTTCTTCATCTGGTCTGCTAGTTGTCAAGTCAAGGTGTGCTGACTTCTCCAAAGAAGGGGAAGCAGTGGCGTTCTCTCCATATATCTCCAACGACTATACCAATAACCAGTTCCCAGGAACTTTCTTGCCTCTAGGAAATTTTTCTCTGGATAATGGGCAGAAAATGGATCCTGTAAGGGTACCTTCAGCTTCCATGTGGCCGGTTGATGAAGATTTCAAAACTGAAGTTTTCTCATCTCTGCCTTCCACTGACCAGGAGGAGGAGTTTCAGATTGTTGTATTTTCCATGGTGAGAGCTGACTTCGTCGGGCAGAGAGAGACTTGGCATTCCGGGATTCTTGATATCACGACTGCCTCATTCTACCCGAAGGATGTCGTGATGGGCTGGACTGTGTGTGGTCCTATACTCCTTCTGCAGATCATCCTAGTGGGCTTGAAGAAGAGGTGACGTAAAGGGGGGTACTGTAACATCACTGCATGGCTTCCAATCACAAAATCTTACTCACCGCGATGGGCCATGCTGTGAGTTCTGTCCTCTGCCAACTCCTTGCTGTGGACCTCATGTCCTTGCTTGCTGCATACTTCCTGACTGCATGCTTAGGGCAGCGGCCCCCGCACTTCCTGTGTCTTATAGAGACTGTGTGCACTATCCTAAGATGTCCCCAGCCTACTGCCAAGAGGTATCAGCTACTTAATGCATCTCCACCCATACAGAGATTCCTGAGCAGAAAACTTTGTCTGTACCTTGCTGCTGAGTTGCCATGTCCTGTCCTGTTTTCCTTCTCTCTGGGGGCTGCATACCCATGTGAGGGTGATCTCTTAAAGTGAGATCCTAGTGATTGCTTGTACCTGACCAAATATAAGCTGAGTGCTAGCTTAGAGGCCAAAGAATGTATTTAATACACAGAGACAGATACACACTTCCTTTCTCAACAAAGGCTTGCACACCACACTGAAACTTTATTCTCAGACAAAGAGCTGTACAACAGACAGGAAAAAGGCATCACACAATCTTCTGAAAAGCCAGTGTAAGTCTATGATAGGTCCATTACAACTTCACTTCCATATATGGCATAAATCTTCAGTGTCCAGAGCTGGCTTCACATTCCAAAGATTCCTTTCAGGGGTACTGCTTGAAGACTTAGACGCCATCTTGGTACACCTTATCTGAACTGACTTATATAAGGTTTAATAATTGATTTCACTATCCATTCTCTCCTTCTGTGCTCGTTGTGTCTTGTTTTCTGCCTCCATGAGGGCTGCATACTCAGACCTGAATCCCATGTCTTGAGCTTGTTCTGGTGTCCATCTGTGTCTATACTAAGTCCGTTTCCTGTACTTGTTCGTGTCCTTGTCTGTTTTCCTCCCTACTCAGCTTTGTGTGGCCTTGTGTCTGCTCTGCTCTTTTCTCCGCACCCTGTGACTCTGCTCTGCTCCTTGCTCCGCACCCTGCGGCTCTGCTCTTTGCTCCACACCCTGTTGCTCTACTCTTTGCTCCACAACTTGCGGCTCTGCTCTTTGCTCCACTCCCTGCAGCTCTGCTGTTTGCTCCGCACCCTGTGGCTCTACTCTTTGCTCCACAACTTGCGGCTCTGCTCTTTGCTACGCTCCCTGCAGCTCTGCTCTTTGCTCCGCACCCTGTGGCTCTGCTCTTTGCTCCACAACTTGCAGCTCTACTCTTTGCTCCGCAACCTGCGGCTCTGCTCTTTGCTCCTCAAAGAGCGGCTCTGCTCTGTTCTCTGCTCCGCAACCTGTGGCTCTGCTCTTTGCTCCACAACCTGCGGCTCTGCTCTGCTCTTTGCTCCGCAACCTGCGGCTCTTCTCTTCGCTCTGCAACCTGCGGCTCAGCTCTTTGCTCCACAACTTGCAGCTCTATTCTTTGCTCCGCAACCTGCGGCTCTGCTCTTTTCTCCGCACCCTATGACTCTGCTCTGCTCTTTGCTCCGCACCCTGCGGCTCTGCTCTTTGCTCCACACCCTGTTGCTCTGCTCTTTGCTCCACAACTTGCGGCTCTGCTCTTTGCTCCGCTCCCTGCAGCTCTGCTCTTTGCTCCGCACCCTGTGGCTCTGCTCTTTGCTCCACAACTTGCAGCTCTACTCTTTGCTCCGCAACCTGCGGCTCTGCTCTTTGCTCCTCAAAGAGCGGCTCTGCTCTGTTCTCTGCTCCGCAACCTGTGGCTCTGCTCTTTGCTCCACAACCTGCGGCTCTGCTCTGATCTTTGCTCCGCAACCTGCGGCTCTGCAACCTGCAGTTCAGCTCTTTGCTCCACAACCTGCGGCTCTGCTCTTTGCCCCACAACCTGCGGCTCTGCTGCTCTCTCGTTCCGCACCTTGCAGTTCTGCTCCGCACCTTGCAGTTCGGTTCTGCTCCCGTCCCGCATCCTACAGTTCTGGTCCCTCCAGTCTGAACTGGTTCCTACCTGTTCTCTTATCCTACCCGCGCACGCATGCCAGAGTGCCAGCCATGCCGCCTGCCTGCCAGAGTGCCAGCCGTGCCCGCCTGCCTGCCAGAGTACCAGTCGTGCCCATCTGTACTTGCCCGCGCCTGTCATTAGTGTTCCGTCCCCCAGTGGGATCAGCTGCTACAGTCAGACACAGCCCTGGAGTGGTACCTGGCATTTACCTGCCGCACAAGCCTGACCTCTTCACTAAGAGGCTCCAGTGAACACTAAGGTAGCTGCTTAGTCATGTCCCTCCAGGGTAGTCTGGTTTGTGGTACAGTGGGGCCAAAATTCGCGCTCGCGCCACCCAGTCTGGGTGCGAGCGTTACACTATGCTTTGCATAAGCATTTAACCCCTTTGGGTCACTCCCCTCCTGCCCCCTAGGCTAAACCTAAATCCCCTCCCCTTGCCTTTAGCCGCAAAAAACTCCAAAACTTAAGATGGGCTATAACTCCTTAATGGACAGTCCAAGGCAGGCGGTTTTGGCTTTGCTACCTGGCTTCTACTAGTCATCCTACGTATCTTCCCACCCAGAGGTGCTAGAATGAATCAAGGCCCTGGAAGGCATTTGGCCTGTACCAGAGATCTCGAAAATGTAACCTGTGTATGGCTAGGACATTCGAAAAGTTCATATTCTCCTTATGAAATCGTAGCTGTCTGAACAAAGCAGTTAGACCGTATGGTATCTACAGGGAGATTAGGAGCTAGTTACTAGCTAGCTGGTGGGGGTGTGAAATTATTTTTTGAAGCTGAGAAGGCTGGGACCCCCAGCTGAGCCAGGAAGGGGGTTTTATAATCCCATGTCAATTAGGATACAAAAGATTGTCATGAAATTATATCTACAATATGCTTCACAGCGACCATACACTTATTATGTTCTCTATTCTGGACCCACAAACTTGTAATGTCCCCCATTTTGGCCTCCATAAACTTGTAATGTTCGCCATCCTGGTCCACATACACTTGTAATGTCCCCGAGTTTGTCCTCCATGTACTTATACTATTCCTCATTGTGGCCTCCATACACTTATAATATCCCCCATTCTAGCCCTCATGCATTTATAATTTCTTCCATTCTGGCCCCCATAGACTTCTGACCCCCATTTTTTTATAATGTCCCTCAGTATGGCCTCCGTACACTTACATTGTCCCCATTCTGCCCCCCATACATTTTTAATGCCCCATTTGGGCCCCCAAATACTTATAATGTCCCCCATTCTGGCTCCCATACACTAATGATGTCCCTCTTTTGGGCTCCATACACTTGCAAATGTTCCCTATTCAGGCCCTGATAAACTTGTAATGTTCCCTATTCTGACCCCCATACACTTGTAATGTTCCCCATTCTGGACCCCATACACTTGTAATGTTTCCCTTTTGCCCCGCATATATAATTATAATGCTCCATAACACTTACATTTCTCATATTCTGGCCCTATATACTTATTATGCCTCCATTCTGGCCCCCCATACACTATTAATTCCCTCATTCTGTTCCCATATACTTATAATGTCCACTTTATGGCTCCCATACACTTATAATACCCCAATTCTGGCCCCATATACTTATAATGCTCCTATTTTGAACCCTAAACACTTATAATGTTCCCCAATCTGGGCTAGTACGCTTGTGAGGGTGCCAGAATGGAGGGCATTACAAGTACTGTATATATGGTCCAGAATGGGAACATTATACTTGTAATGTCCCCTTTTGTCATTCTCTACACATAGAAAATAAATAAAAACTGCTATACTCCTCACCTGTCACTGCTCCCAGGACAAGCAGCTACTTCTTCATCTGACATACAGTGTGAAACTAAGTAATGTCATTGCTTCACCTATGATGACCCGACATCAGCTGCCTGCCTCTGATAGGACGATGGTGTGTAAAGCTATTGTAATGCAGGGAACTAGTGGCTCCCTGTACTTCAAAAGATTTCAACTGGATGCGTGTCCAAAAATGCACATCCAGTTGAAAATACAACTTGTGTCGGTAGACCCCAGTAGCATCCTCTGTGGACTGCTGGTCTCTGCCAATATAATATTTTACAACATCACTACAATCTGAAAAGATTATTCTAGAAGGTCTGCCCTTTAAGTATACCATCACCTTTACCACCATCTTAGAGTGGTCTGTAAGATAGCAAGTGTAAACATTATATACGTATATATACAGTATATATACACAGAACAGATATACATATATATTATTTAGGTACCTTATCTCACCAGGCTGTCCCTCCAAGCATGGCTGATAAAGATTATATATATTCAGCTTGGAGTTGTATATCTTGGAGGAGGCAAGTCTAATCTAGAAAGAGAATAGTGACCATTATTGTAATGAAAGTTGTAGATTTATGTGGCATTAGGTCAGGTGACATTGTGTTCGCATATCTTATGTGTTAGCAGTATTTCAGTACACTTACATTGTGATATGATTCTTGCCATTTTTCATATGTATTGTACCATGTGAATTTTCACAGAACGCTTGTAATAAGTCAGTGACCATAATACTTACTGCTATCTTACATGACAGGCTGCTGGTAGTAACAAAATTACAACCTTTTTTTTTACAGCAAAAGTGCTCCAGGCGTGACCAAGTCCTACATCAGAGATAAAATGACAGCTATGAAGAACAATGGACTGAGAATTAACAGGAATTATGGCCCCAATTCATCAACGCAATTTTGGCAGAATTGTGAAGTAAATTGCTTTCAAAAGTTCCAAGATTTTGGATTAACTAAGAGTTGCTCAAAAATGTAGCAACTTTTGATGCTTTCACACCAATTTCTCCCAGCTCTGCCAAAACGGGCAATACGGTGGCGCAGTCAGGCGCTCGTCTAATTCATGACAAGCTGTAGTGCTCCTTACACCAGTAAGCATCCTGGAAAAAGATTTCTGGCTAGGTGCACAGAGGCGCACAAAACTCGTCCGACACATCGATTTGTTAAGATGCGTGTGCCTAGTAATCAATAAGGAGTGTCTGACTCCAACACGCTGCTCATCAAATCTGTCAAAAAAAAATATTATTTAATTTTGCTCCCTTTTTAAGTTAACGTTAACTTGTTTTTTACTGTTTTTCTTTTTGTTTGTTTTTTTAACAATGTGGGCATGGTTTTCTTTATCTGGGTGTTTTAGCCAAAATCATCATTTGCAACTTTTGGGAAATTTCACAATTTTTTTGTGCAGTTATCCTCCAGTACTTTAGTGGAGTATTCTAGGTGGCATATCAAAGGATTATTGACTTTTTGGTCTAAAAATGGCCACAAAAGATTAAAAAAAATAAAAAAAAGAGCATATTTGATATTGCACAAAATTCACCAATCTGCCTGTGCCATTTCTAAGAATTTGACATAAATTTTCTTTTGTATGTAGAGAAAGATAAAAAGATGGGACATATACACGTCTTTTACATATATATTAAACATGTGCTCACTTTTTACTTACTTAATATCCAAAACACCATGGTAATATGCAAAATATAAAAGGGAATAGCCATCCAAGTCATAATCTGTAATACCATTTCCTATAGCAAATCCCTGAAATCAAAAAATAAAAATAGAGTGCTGATATTATCCTCTAGAATTACTCATTACCTCCTCTTATTCTCCGGGTCTCGTTGCTGACATATAAAATACTGTGCGAAAGTTATAGGCAGGTGGGGAAAAAATGCTGCAAAGTAATAATGCTTTCAAAAGCAAATACTTTATGATTAACAATTATTAAAATGCAAATTGAATGAACAAAAGAGAAATCCAAATCATATCAATATCTGATGTGATATTTGTGTTCAAAACAGCATCAATTCATCTAGGCAGACTTGCACACAGTTTTTGAAAGAACTCAGCTGGAAGGTTGTGATAAACATATTGGAGAAATAACCACAGATCTTCTACTATTAAGAATATCATTAAGAGCTATCTTCAGCATAATGAAGACTGATGAGTCTTTGAAGTGATACGTATGGCCCCCATACAGACATGATATCAACATCATTAAGTCTGTCTGGAATTACATGAAGAGAAAGAAGGATTAGCATAAACTTACATCCACAGAAGATCTGAGGTTAGTTCGCCAAGATGTTTGGATGTTAAAAAATGTATTGGATTTAGATTTCCTTTTTGTTCATTCGCTTTTTAATTTGTTAACTGATACACATAAACTATTAACACTTCTATTTTTAAAGCATTTTTACTTTGCATCTTTTTGTCCACATATGCCTAAAATGTTTCCATAGTGCTGTATAGAAATAATGTAAACTTCATCACCATGGATATGATAGCAGTTTGCGATTCATACACTTATTCTTTACCACCATAGCAGCATACATATATTTTTTACAATGTACAGTACAGACCAAAAGTTTGGACACACCTTCTC
>VIAB01005302.1:0-11706 GCA_009801035.1 Oophaga pumilio | reverse complement strand
GACGCCAACGTAGGCGTCATGGGTCGGGAAGGGGTTAAGTAAAACTTTCACACAGTATTTCAGTTTCTAGAAAATGATGGAGTACAATATAGAAAAATATTTGGAACTGAGAGTCCTCAGTGGTTGATACCTTTTAATGACTAACTGAAAAGATGCTAACAAATTGCAAACTTTCGAGACTACTCAGGTTATTCAAAAACGGAGTATAATATATAAACTTCTATAAAGTAGGAGATGCATATTGCATACAGAGCCTTATTTTTGTACAGTGTTTCTCATTCTTCATTCTTCCCAACTTTTGGAAATTCACCTCCCAGAGAATTGGTAGTGTGCCTGCGAAGTGGGTTTCTGAATTATTTGTAAAACATAAGCTTTCCCCCTTTTGTAGACTGTAACAACCCTGCTGGCATCACTGTGTGGCCTCCCACCTCCTGCACACCAACATACTCACTGCTCCAGGTCTTGCTGTGATTTCTGTCTGCTGCCAGCTCCATGCTTTGTGCCTCTTGTCTTCTATCTGTTCTGTGCATGTTTCCTGGCTGTGTACATAGGGGGGCGGTGCCAGAACTCTCTGGTTCTTATGGAGTCAGGGCGCACCGGTCTAATTTGTCCCTGACCAATTACCATGAGCCCTCTAGTATTATGGAAGCTCCACCCTGTGGATCTTGCCTGTGCAATGTGTTAATTCAGCTAGTGTCTTGCTACTGAACTGCCGAGTCTTGCTCTGTGTTCCTCCTTTCTTGGAGGCTTAACTACTAGCTTTGCCTTGTACCTGTCTGTCTGCCCTCCAGGAGGCAGAATATCCTGGTCTCTGTGCTATTGCTTATCTTGTACTTCTCCTTACCGCCCTCCAGGAGGCAGAATATCCTGGTCCCTGTGTCTTTGTCCCTGTACCTTGTCTCATGTCATTACCTTGTCTGAACTCTGTCCTACCTCTATCCCATTGTCTCCTTGTCTGTGGTTTACTTCCCTGCTGTGTCTTGCTTTGAGTTCTCTCTGAATCACTTTCTGCCTCTTGTCCGCACTCCTGCGGTTCTGCTCCGTTCCACTCTGCTTTGCTCCTGCCGCTGCAGAAATCTCTTGCTGCAGCTCCTCTCCGCATATCTTTCGGTTCCTCCCTGCTTCACTCCTGCAGCTGCAGAACCTCTTGCTGCAGCTTCTCTCTGCATATCTTGCGGTTCTGCTCTGCTTCACTCCTGCAGCTGCAGAGTCTCTTGCTGCAGCTCCTTTCCATATACCTTACGGTTCCGCTTTGCTTTACTCCTGCAGCTGCAGAACCTCTTGCTGCAGCTCCTCTCCTGCAGCTGCAGAACCTATTGCTGCAGCTCCTCTCCGCATACCTTACGGTTCCACTTTGCTTTGCTCCTGCCACTGCAGAACCTCTTGCTGCTCTACAGCCCTTCTCCGCAGCCTTGCGGTTCTCCTCCTGTGTGAACAGGTCTCTACCTAATCCTCCATACACCATTCCTTCCAGTCAGTTCCAGTATCTGCATTTGCTGTGCAAACAGGTCTCTACCTGTTCCTCCATATACCATTCCTTCCAGTCTGTACCAGTGCCTTCTCATGCTATGTGAACAGGTTTCTACCTGTTCCTCCATACACCATTCCTTCCAGTCTGCATCAGTGACTGCACCTGCTGTGTGAACAGGTCTCTATCTGTCCCTCCATATACCATTCCTTCCAGTCAGTACCAGTACCTGCATTTGCTGTGTGAACAGGACCCTACCCCGTGTCTCAGCCGTGCCTGCCAGCCTTGTGTCCCAGCTGTGCCTGCCAGCCCTGTGTCTCAGCCGTGCCTGCCAGCCCTGTGTCTCAGCTGTGCCTGCCAGCCCTGTGTCTCAGCCGTGCCTGCCACCACTGTGTCTCAGCCGTGCCACCGTCTCCCCAAGTGGGATCAGCAGCCACAACCAGACACCACCCTGGAGTGGCACCTGGCAGCTGCCTGCCACACAAGCCTGACCTCACCATCAGAGGCTACAGTGAAAACCAAGGCAGCTGTCCTAGTCACGCCCCTTCCAGGGTAGTCTGGTTTGTGGCAAAGTGGGGCCACAACCCCCTGACTCACCCTCACCAGCCAGGGCGCGAGCGAGACAGTTTGCACAGGCCATGGTCCCCGTTGATTCCCATTTTCTCTCAGAGCAATCAAATGAGTTCTTTACCTGATCTGAAGTTCAGACTTTTGTTGCACCACCCACCATCATAATCTCTAATGAACTATTTAATTATCTTGAGGCATGTGTTCTTAAAGCTGAACCCCCAGCACATCCGCCATATTACGATGGGGATCCAAAGCAGTGCCTTATGTTCTCAGAGCGGTGTCTACGATTTTTCAAATGGCATGCTCCCTATTTTGCCTCTGATTGGGTGAAAGCAGGAATCCTCATGTCCTAGCTATCTGTAGATGCTTTGGAGTGGTTTAACCCTCTCTGGGAAACTAGGGACCCCATCACCTCGAGTCTTCTGGCCTTCCTGGTGGCCTTCTGCAAAGCCTTTGATATGCCTAGTACAGCATCTACTGAAAAATCTTCCCCCCAAGCTTCCAGAAACAGACCAGATGAAAGAGACCTGTGGGAGAATTGTCTAGTCCGTCCACGACCGTCCATGATGCACCTGTTCCACAGCCTGCCAAGAGGGCCTCCCGTGCAAGAGGTCTAATAAAAAGGTGTTGGCAAAGCTGCAGTCGGAGTTTAGTCCTGAGAAGGAATGTCCTGACGGTCTCAGCCCTGTGAAGCTTATACTCCAAAACCCTGGGTGAGTAGAAGAGACTGCCATGGGTGACAGCACTTCCTCTTCAATAAAGTCAATGACTGTTTCTCTGCCTTCAGGGAGCTTTGGTGTGGTTAAGACGCCAGCCATACGGAGTTGGTGTGTGGTCTCTGTTTTGCAGCTCCCAAAACCAGCGTGGGCGTTGTCTAGAGATGGCCGAGCCCTATTCGAGAACAGTCTAGTCCTGCAAGGACAACTACAGCTCCAGGTCGGAAGCATTAAACACGAAGAAGTTCGTCTTCCATTTGTTGTCTGGTATGCCCATGGGTCATTCTGTGCAAGAGATTCTTGTACCCATTTATGTCTGGAGACCTAGCAAGGTGCTTTGCTTGAAACAACCAAGTGACAAAAGGTGTCTAGTTCCCTTGCATCAGAGTCAGTCAGCAATGTCGTCTTCTTCTTCTAGTCTGCTAGTCGCCGAGTCAAGGTGTGATGACATCTCCGAAGAGGGGGAAGCGGTGGCATTCTCTACACAAGTCTCCAGCGACTATACCAGTGATCAACTCCCAGGAGCATCCTTGCCTTTTGATTGTCTTCCCCTGGATAAAGGGCTGAAGATAGATTCGGAATGTATACCTTCAGCTCCTCTGTGGCCAGTGGGTGAAGATTCCAAGACAGAGCTTTACTCATCCTCTTACCTGGAAGAGGTGGTCCAGTTTTTTCAGAGTAACAGGCTGAAGGGGCTTCCTAAATGTATGCCTTCTGCTCCCAGGTGGCTGGTTGGTGAAAATACCAAGACACAGGCTTATTCACCCTCTAATTCGGAAGAGATGGTCCAGTTTTGTGCTGTGTGAACAGGACCCTACCCAGTGTCTCAGCCGTGCTTACCTACCCTGTGTCTCAGCCATGCCTGCCAGCCCTGTGTCTCAGCCATGCCTGCCAGCCCTGTGTCTCAGCCGTGCCTGCCAGCACTGTGTCTTAGCCGTGCCACCGTCTCCCCAAGTGGGATCAGCAGCCACAACCAGACACCACCCTGGAGTGGCACCTGTCAGCTGCCTGCCGCACAAGCCTGTCCTGACCATCAGAGGCTCCAATGAAAACCAAGGCAGCTGTCCTAGTCATGCCCCTTCCAGGGTAGTCTGGTTTGTGGCACAGTGGGGCCACAACCCCCTGGCTCTCGCCCACCAGCCAGGGCGCAAGCGTGACACAGACTATACCTTTTTTGGTGCCCTGTTCCGACCCCTGAATTATTTTTAAGGCACAAGCTTTCCCTTCTTGCAGCTCTTGCTCTTTTCAGTGCCCTGATCCTGACCCTTGAGTGTGTGACTGTACGGCTGGGCTATGCATTTTGATGGGCTATGCTTTATCAAGCAGCACATGGATATCTTGCACAGAAAACATTCAGGGAGCACTGATTTATTAGAGGCTTAGCCAGTGTCCAGGAAGTTTGAGGACTGGCAACTATAGAGTTGTTATTCTGCATTCTGTAGGCCTCCAGCAGTGCAATACAGCTGTCAGTAAACCCCCAATCCTCTGCTCCATCAGTCTATTCAGCAAAGCTGACAGATGAGCTACAGACAGAAATTATTTTCAGTTTATTGTGTTGCTAGTCTGAAAACTTTAAGGTTTCAAGATTGATTTTTAAAAATACAAAAAAATATTTTAAACAAAAACATCATGTAAATAATATGCCACTTTCTTATAATAATTATGCAAGCTCCTACCTGTGTGTCACCTATTACATAATTTTTGTCATCAGAATATGAAAATCCAACGCCAGCAGGAGACTCCAGATACAGAACATTTGCAATCTAAAATATAAAAGAAGAATTAGGGAAGAACAAAATGTTTGTAGCATGGTGGTTAGCACTACTGCCTTGTTGCACTATGGTCTTGGTTTTACAGTCAGATATGTCAAATGCTCTACCGTTATTTATTTGTGTTTGACTCTATTCACATGGTATGCCCCTGACACACAGTATATACTGTCCAACAGACACTTAAGGAGTATAGAACTATATAGTTATCGAAAATCCAGGGACAGACATGACGAAGGTAGAAATGCCGCAGGGGATTGTCTGGAGAGGTAGGTGAGTGAGAGCACAATGGGGATGAAGGAAGAAAACACTATAAGAGGAAACTATACAGGGACTTATAAAGAATTGAGGGCAGAAGAGGGACTTATAATGGATTGTGGGATGGGGAGGATGGTATACTGAGACTTATAATGAACTGGGTGGTGGGAGATTACGCTATACAGGAACATATAGTGAATAGGGGGAAAGAGGACACTATAAAGATTTATAATAAATTGAAGGTGCGGCGGATGCTATATTATTATTATTTACTTATATAGCACCATTGATTCCATGGTGCTGCACATGAGAAGGGGATTACATCAAAATACAAATATCACTTACAGTAAACAAAACTAACAATGACAGACTGGTACAGAGGGGAGAGGACCCTGCCCTTGCGGGCTTACATTCTACAGGATTACTGGGAAGGAGACAGTAGGTCGGGGGCCTATATTGGGACTTATAGTGAATTGGGGGTAGTAGGGAGCACTATAAAATTACTTATAATGAATTAGGGGTGGGAGATAACACTATACAGGGGCTTATAATGAATTTAGGGGTGGAAGCTAATGCTATTCATGGACTTATAAAGAACTGGAGGATAGCTGATGACACTATACAGTGACCTATAATCAATTGGGAGAGTGGACGATAGCATTATAATAAAGGGACTTAAAATGAATTGAGGGTAGGAGAGGACAGTATACTGGGACTTAAAATTAATTGGGGAGGAGGGATAGAGGATACAGGAGAGGCACTTAGAATTACGGTACATGAGGGAGAGAGTCACTAAATCATATTTATTGGGCAGTGGAAATTATAGTAAATGATGGCAATTTTGATACAATTTTGAGGATCAGAATAGAACATTATGGGTCTGTGTGCTGGCTGAGAAAAAATTTGATAACACACCGACACTTCACACAGATTGGAAATATAGCCATATTATGTATAACAGTGTCTCTTTAGCATATAGTGTTCAAACTTATGTATAGCAGTGTCCCTTAGTACATGGTGTAATCTCTTGCTATGTAATAAAGCTTCCCATAGTATACAGTGTACTTTCTTGTTATGTATAGCACCGTCTTACATAGTTTCCCCTCTTATTATGTATAGCACTGTCTTGTATTATATTGCATCTTCTCGTTATGTAAAGCACCATCACTTATTTCATAGCATCCTCTTTTATGTACGATGCTATCATTTATTACAGTGTCCATTGTCCATTGTCAGTGTCCAAGCTACTGCTAATGCAGCGAACTGCAAAGCTACATGATAAAGAAGCAGCTGTGAGTGATTTAGATATCTTAGTAGCCTGCTGAGAAATTATGATTTATATTAAATAAATATAAAATGACATTACACATAATAGTGCAGAATCACAATGTTTAATGTCTAACTAAATAACATAAAAGGTTATGAAATTATCACCTTATTCCAAGAATATTTGTTGTTCTTCAGGGTGCTGCCATCTGGGTTAATCTATCATAAAGGCAAATAGCAAAATGCCAAATTATTAATCTCAGAAAGAAAAATTACCAATAGTCCACTATCTACAATGATCTCCTAGACGCACCAGGAAAGGACCATGCTCAGTTAACAAACCAGTGATGCTGCTGCAACCTGGACCTCCATTCAGCCACAAGACCACAGGACAAGAGCTTGGATCAGTCTGACACTCCACAAACCTGTAGAGAAAACGAAGGTTATCACATACGGAGAACAGGTCTGGATGAGTATTAGTCACCAATAACTCACCAATAATGTAAGTGCTTTCCCTCTGATGCATTCAAGTATCCAGAAAATTGACGAAATGAGGCTTGGTTAATTAGACCAGGGAGATCATTGATTTGATCTTCCTTAGGAACAGCATATGTTGGAGGTACCCCCAGAAACAGAGCACAAAGCAATGGTAATATCTATAACACACAGAAAAAAGAACAAAATGGCTGAAAGGAAATTAAATCACAACCAAGATACATCTTCATACAGACTCAAAAAATAATCGGAAAGTCAACTTTACTAAGCAACTTTTGCCCAATAAGCCAGAAATACATATAGCTATATTATATATTTTTTTGCAGATCCCATCAATCCCATGCCTATAGGCGCTCTTGAGAGGTCCATACACAAGACAAAAGTCACTTGACAATCTCATGTGTATGAATGCCAGCATTGAATATAGTTTTAGAGCTCCAAGTGGTAGGAGACGCAGAGCAGATTGATATAAAGTTTTTCACTAAATAATTTTCCACAAGTCTGTATGTTAATCTGCTCAGCTCTCCCTGTTCCATATCTTCTGGCCCACAGATAAGACTACATATACAATATAATAGCAGGTGACAGGCGGAAAGATGATTAAGGCATGTTGGATCCATTGTTCCCTTCTCCCTGCTGACATGTTGGAGTCAACAGCTGCCATGAGTGTCTGGCAAAATGTCTAGAATCCTCACCATGTCGTGGTCTTGTTCTCAGCACACTATGACTTGGACACTTAAGAAATAAGTCTTTATAGGCAACCGCACATGACAGCCAACGTTATCAGTCATGTGCAGAGAAACCTCTAAGCACTTTAATATCTATAACTGGAATCATTCTAAACTTATCAACACATCAGAAAATTGGCTACAGTCCCTACATTGAAAAGAAAGCAAAGTCTATGGAATAAGCGCTACAGATTTGTTACATACAGTGTGATTATATCAGGTCATATGATCAAAATCCATGTTATCTCAGCAGAGACACGTTGAACCAACGGATATACTATGATAACCCTCATATATAGATTGTGATTTGTGAGCCCTCGCGGGCAAGATCCCCTCTCCTCCTGTACCAGTCGTGACTTGTATTGTTTAAGATTATTGTACTTGTTTTTATTATATATACCCCTCCTCACGTGTAAAGCGCCATGGAACAAATGACGCTATAATAATAAATAATAATACTAATATATGATAAGTAAAGAGCAATTTAACAAGTATGACAACTCGGGGGCCAATAAGCTCTTGGGATCCACATTATCGAGTAAGCCAGATGGCACAACACCTTTCACTCGAACAATCTGGAGTAGGTTGGGAACTGTCTTGATTCATCTTTTTTTAACTTCATGCAATGCAAAATATATGTATCTGAATGAAACCCTGAGTCTAGTGCTCATGCTCCTGAAACGCAACTTTAAATGCAAATGGAAGCAGGGAAACCCTATTGATTATTATTGATTAGTGTCAAGTTTTTTTAGAATGGAAAAAAAGTTCAGTATGACACCCTTTTTTCTTCTATTTTAAAAACAGACACACAAAGGAAACCAGACTGTCCCCATTATACTCAATTGGGCCCCTCTTCTTCCATTTGTATCAGAAATCAAATGGGTCAATTTTGGACATGAATTCTATGTGTCTGTTCCAAAAATAGAGATGTGAACACAGCGTAAGTCCCAGCTGAAATTTAAACCTGATCTGAGATTCCTGTTGCCTGAACCTTGGGCAACATGAATCAGATATTGGAAGCTGTGAATGTTCTACCGAATCACCGTTTTTTTTAAAAGAAAAGCATGTCCCCAATTCATTAAATTGTTTTCGTTGCGCTGAATTCATTACGGGGCAAACACCAATTAATGACTTCAACATATCTTCTCAGTGGTATGCGCCTCGCCAAAAATGCTACTGCAATCAGGAACTAGAGTAACATTTCTAGGGTTAAAAACGTTCCACTATTGATGAATTTGATGATCTTACGCCTTTCCCTCCCCGACTCCTCTGAAGCTTTATCCATTTTGGTGGAGCTGCCTAAAAACGCCAAAAGTCTCAAAATTTTTGCACAATTCCATTTTTTGAGTTTTTAAGGTGTTTTACGACAAATAAATTTGATAAACTTTGGTAAATTGGGGCTTCATTTTGTAAAGTCTGCTGGGGCTTATGTGTCAGGGATGATTAGCCCAAGAGGCATGTTCCTGGCCACTTTTCCTTGATTTTGCTCTCTAGACTGGTAGGTCTCTACTTGTACAAAAACACGAGAGTCCTGCCAGTCTAAGGGAACAGGGCGGGGAGAAGCTTCCGGGAGATCTGCCTCTTGGACTTGTCATCCCAGACACATATGCCTCAGCCAGCTTTTAAAAGTATGTTTTCTCTGAAACGTCAGAGTATCTCACAGTAAAACGTACATGGCTGCAATAAACTAGCTGTGGTTCAGTCAGCATGAGTCTAATATTGGGTTTTCTTTTTATTATTACTTGGCCAACCCATGTGTAAATGGTTGGGATGGGAGCCTTCCTTTACTTCCCCAACTAAAGCAGCCAGATTTTTATTCCGAGTTTTAAACCAGAGCCAAAGAAATGTATCTTTCTCGGCTGCACACATTTGCTGGTTGCCTAAAATACTGCACTGCCCACAGCTGTACTGCCACAGAAGTAAGACACAAAGCAAGGAAAACAAAGTTCACTGTAAAGGCAGTGAACTAATGGAGTTCCAATCTTTTAGAAAATAATCGTAAAATATAATCACATTTTTGAAGGCTTGAAATATATATCAAATAATAATTACTTTAAAAATTAGAACTCAAAGACTCTGGTCTTCTTCCTTTTTCATACCTGGATGCTCCTTCTACAATACAGTTTAGGTCCCTTTAGTTGATCTTGTTGAAGTTACTTTACCTTCCACTTTGATAGTTAAACACTTAGTACATATACTGTGCACAATTATTAAAGCAGCAAAAAAATTAATCTCATCCTTGTTGGAAACCAGGTAAGTTTCCAGGGTCTCGTCTGTGCCAGACGTAGGTATTGCTTGTGAAGGAAGTGAGTCCAGATTCAATTCATAAAATCAAATTATTTATTTCATGAATAAAAGAGATATGGCAACACTAAAATATACCTAGGAATAAGCATGTTTGGGGATAAGGTGTGCAAGGAGATGAAACCGGAAGCGTTTCAAACGACTGCTCCTCTCTTAAACTCAGTTTGATGGTGCACAATTATTAGACAAATGAGGATTTTGACCACGTTATCGATATCATTTTTATGCAGATTTTCCAACACTGTATTTGGTTGGATCTGAGTTGCAGGTTTTAAAGAATTAAAAAGATTATAAATCTAATTTAACAAAAAAAAAGTATTTAAAAAATTTGCAACATAATTCAAACATTGTTATAAAGAGTTCTGATAAGGGGGGCTTCTGTGGTTGTGTTGGATACTGGACTATATGAACAAGAAATTATGGGGATGCTGGGTGAACCAAGTGTATATATATATATATATATATATGTTTAAAACTGATCCCATAGATTCTGTTCGTGGTAAATTGTCAGGCTGGAGGAGGGGGTTTATTTAGGGATTATTACTAGGAAACAGGCAGATTTCTTTAATCCTGAAAATATTCAATTAACCCTGTTCCATGCTTTGCCCAAGATGAACAAATCCATTTTCCTGCACCATTGCATCCCATCATTTCAGGGATTAATTCCATTTTGGAACGTCTTGGTGAATGGGTGGATGAGAAGTTAAAACCTACAGTACATCTTACCGTTCACCAAGTTATACGAGGGACAGTAAGCATGTCTTCAATTTTGTTAAAGATTTGGATTGGTTCCCTGAGTATACATGGTTAACCTGTGATATTGCCTTGCGGTATTCTTCGATTCCACATAGTTTAGCACTCCTTGCTATCAGGGATCAATTGGAAAGATATTCGAGTTACACATCCAAACTGCTTGAGTACATCGTCTGTGTACAGTAGTGGAAGTTTTGTTGAAAAACAATTATTTTATGTTTATGAAAAAAATTTTTTTACAATTTCAGGGTTGTGCAATGGGGGCTAAATTTAGCCCTTCATTGGCAATTATTTTTATGAACTGGTTCGAGGATCGATACATCTATAATGATCATAAGCCTTTTTTGGAGGATATTTATGTATACTTCCGCTACATAGATGTTGTCCTGGTGGTCTGGAGGGGTGATACCTGTAAAACAGTTTCCTTTGTTGAATATCTCAAGAATAACACCTGCAATATGTCATTCACCTTTTTCAGCAATCCATTAACCATTTCATTCCTGGATCTTAGTCTAACAGGTGATCCAGATAAAAAAAAAGTGTTACCTGCAATTTATTTAAAAAACCTAACTCTAGTAACTCTCTGCTGTATGCCACTAGTAATCATCCCAGGCATATTATTGATAACATCCCAACTGGGGAATACATTAGGGCAAAGAGTTGTTGCTCATCAGAGGAACTTTATGGCATGGAATGTAAGAAAATTGAAAAAGGGTTTTTTAACAGGGATTGTAAAAATTCCACCCTGATTTCAGCAAAGAGAAAAGCTGATTAAAAAAATAGAGAAGAATACCTCTTACAAAGCAATAGATCTAGTGCAGTGTCCTCTAGTTCCCAGATTGTTTTTTCAACCGCTTATAACTATCAATACGGTCAAATCATTTTCATCATAAAAAAGTACCTACCGATTTTAAATACTGACCCTATAGTGAAAAAAATATTGGAAAATGGGTTAAGATTTGTTTCAAATCGGGAATGTACTGTCTCCAAGTGACCACATGAATAGGGTTAATTTTAGTACAGCAGATCAAACAAATTGGTTGGTAACTAAAGCAGGGGTCCCCAACCGCCGGTCCGCGGCCCAGGACAAGGCCGTTGCAGTTGTTCTGCCTTCATAGTCGTTGACACGGTGTGCAATCTAGCATACAGCCTAAACCACGATTCCGTTCTCCAAATAAGCAGACTGTCCTCTGTAGTCTAATTTGTTTATTGGTGAACAGTATAGAACATGCGCGGTAAAACTATAAAAATACAAATGATATGGATAAGTATTGGGCAATAATCACACAGCTGACACTTTATATTTAACAGGAAAGTATACAGTATGATGCAAATTTTACACAAGATTCTAGTAACATCTCCTATGCACTGGCTGCTAT